>JAUMHM010000078.1:42642474-42662265 GCA_032362435.1 Melikaiella ostensackeni | reverse complement strand
TCGAAATCTTAAAACACCCTAATAACATCAATAGGGACAATGGATATAATACCAATCCGATTTGGCTTTCCGTCCTCACGGGTTTTTTAAAAAAGACTTGATTGGCCAATCAGGTTCGACCGGTCCCCACGGGGAGCGCTCTGGCCAATCACAGGCATCGCAGAGAATATTTATAATAAAAACATAACCTGAAGCTTCAGTTTCAGGTTAGACCTGAAGAAGTGAACTGCAATGCTCACGAAACGTCGGCAAGATTCGTAGATTTCCACACGATTGAAACCCGAAACATCTCCTTTTTAGTATCTCTCTTTTTTTGACTTCTCTCATGATACAAATTTTAACATCCCAATCAATGTCATGCCCATGTGCGAGTTTATGTTTTATAAGGACCGAATAATATCTTGCACTTCGATGAAAATTATTTTCATGTTCCCTTTTTCTTGTTCTAAGTGACCTCCTTGTTTGCCCTATATAAACAACATCACATTGTTTACATTAAAATTTGTAACTCACACAATTTGGAAAATTAAGTTTTTGATCAAATTAATTTTGAGTTGGACTTTTATGCAAGGTATGTTGATGATTCTGCACTTTCTTTACATGCAGAAAACGTGGATACCTTACTTAACATATTTTATAGCGTGCATCAAAAATCACAGTTTACTGCTGAAATTCAAACAGAAGGTAGATTGAATTTTCTTGATGCGACCTTAATAAAAACTGATGAGAATTATATTATTACTGATTGGCACAGAAAAGCTATTCGTTCAGGAAGGACACTAAATTTCAATTCTAATGCACGAAAAGAATATTGAATTATGCAGATTCATTTTCTCAACCATTATCCGATTACATTTATTGACAAACATATGCACAGCAGAATTGTTCAAATTAGGAGTAAAAGTAATAATCAGAACGAAAACCATATACAGGATTACAATAGATTCAATACGGTTGTCCTACCTCATTTTGGAAAAATCTCAAGTGTCTTGAAATCAATGTTAGGAAAATTGGGCTCACATACGATATATAGAGTTCTTTTCAAAAGCAATTAGATTGTGAAGTTGGGTGAAGAAAAATATGAGAAACTTGATAAACAATGTGTGATTTACAAATATGAATGTAGACAATGTGATGCTGATGTGATGCTGCTTATATAGGGCAAACAAGGAGGTTACATAGAACAAAACAAGAGGAACATAAAAATAATTTTCATAGAAGTGCGAGATATTATTCGGTCCTTACAAAACATAGACTCGCACATAGGCATGACTTTAATTGGGATCATGTTAAAATTTTGTATCATGAAAAAAATAAAAAAAGAGAGAGTTCATGGAAATATTATTTGTGAAGAGAGAAGGTAACAAAGCTATTAATTTGAAAGAGATCTTGCGAGATACAATATAATCTGGGATGGAGTCATTAACTGGATACATTGACTTTAGTTTTGTGTCAGAATTTTGAATATGTGTAAATCAATTTCTAGTTGAAGAATAAAATAATCGACTTGGGTTTTTATTCAGAATAGTTCGCCTATGTAAAAATAAATTTCAATTAAGGAATGAAATAGGTACAAAAAGAACAATTACTATCAACTATCTCTGTTTTATTTTTAGGTAATAATGATTTTATAATCTAACAATGTTTTCATTTTTGTTCCTGTTGTTTTTTTACAATTACTTCTGATGAGGAAGTCTAAATTCGCCTCGAACTAGTTGGTCCTCAGTAGTATAAAAAAGATGGAAAAAAGAAAGAATGTGAGATTGGTTTTGATTAACTCTTTCTTTTTTCCTCCTCTGTTTTTTTTTTATTGTACGTTTATGATACATTTGTCTCTATTGAGCCGAAAAAGCGGGTAGTCTCGAAGTCTTTTTTTGATTTGTGAACTTTTTGGGTGTTCCTTTTTGATACAAAAACAATTTTTCATAAAAAAGGAGATTTTATTTCGATCCTTAAGAAATTTTGAAGTTATTTTTTTCATGTTGTCCATGTTTCACTATAACTTTGAACAGGATTGACGTATCCGGATAAATTTTTCTTTTAAATGCATGTAATGATAGTCGGAGTGACATAGGCACATACTCGTAAAGATCTGCTTGTGTCAGTCACAGCCAAGTAGGGCCTCGAAAATATTACATGGAAAATTAATCTTTTATTAACTTTTTTGTTTTTGTTTCACTATAACTTTGGACAGGATTGACGTATTGGGATAAATTTTTCTTTCAAATCGTACCTAATGATAGCCAGAGCAACATAGGTACATAAAGATTCGAATCTCTCAATCACATACAAGTATAACCACGTAAATGTTATATCAAAAATTGATTTTTTTTGTCCTGAATTGGATTTTTCAGTCAATTATTGACTGATTTGCATTGAACCATTCGAAATCAATGGAAAACCAGAAAAAATAAGTAGAATCGCGGTGGAGTGCTGAAAAGCACACATATCCGATATATTTAAAATCTCGAATGTTGATGGATTTCGATGCGCTGATTACGAATATGAACATGAAAATATCCGAAAAATTCATTTTCAAGGTCAGCAGTTGAAAAAACTACGGGATTTATATAAAAATGTAGAAAGAGGCATTCTAGGGGCCAAAGGAGTAGCGTCTTTGTTGAAGGGGATATACTGGAAAAGGGTAGGGTTAAGTAGGGTTACACCCATATCCCCTTTCCAGTAGCCCCTTTTTCTCTATTCACTCCTTATCTATTCCATTTCCAGTAGCTATTATTGAAGGATTCGCATGAAACATCGTTTATTGATTTTACAGGTCGAGCTTTGAAAAAAAGTACATGTTTTTCAATAATGTGAAACTTTTTCATTGTTTTTTTTTTTAAGTTACATCAATGTATTTTGATACACTGATCACAAATATGGCCATAGAAATATTTGCAGGTGTGATTGTCAAGGTTAAAAACTAAAAAAATAAAAAACATCTTGCTCATAGTTGGCCATACTCCAACTCGGCAAAATCTACCTCTCGATTATATTTGACATTTCCAGTGTTGAAAAACCACCCGTTTATAGTTGGCTGTACCTTAACTCAAAAAACATAATTACATTTGACCCTATTTCCAGTATTTTGAAAAACAACCCGTTCATATTTGGCCATACCCCAACTCGGCAAAATATACCTTTCCATTATATTTGACCCATTTCCAGTGTTTTTAGAAAAAACACCCGTTTATAGTTGGCTATACCCCAACTCGGAAAAATATACCTCTTAATTATATTTGACCTCATTTCCAGTATTAAAAAAAAACATCTTTTCATAGTTGACCACACCATAACTTGGTGATGTATTTTCTGTTATGATATACTAATTACTGATACGGTCATGAAAATACCATTTTTAGTCAAATTATTTTTAGCGTAAGTGTAAAGTTTTGTTATAATTATGTTTACAAATAGAAAAATGAAAAATTGTATTAACCCCATTGTGCTTAAATGTAAATGTATGGACGGTAGACATTCTTACAGTATCCTGATAAAATTTGTTCAAATAAATTCACTAAAAGGTTAAAAAATGAAAAAATAAAATGAAAATAAAAAAGTAGAATACGCCAGTAATTCTGAGGTAGAAAACAAGAATGCGCAAGAAGGGTCCAAAGTGGCCATTATTCAATTTATGGAATTGAATAATGTAATCCTATAATAAAATAAGTTAATATCTTCATAAGATCAAGAATAAAATTTTAGAAATAATAAAAATGGAATCAAAGAAAGTCAATTTGCGTATTCGACAGTGTTACCTTTTTATGTATTTAATAATATTTATAAAATAATAATTAAGAACAAACGAGGGAAAAATGAGGTATTATAACAATATTATATATTTTATAATAAATGATATCCTCATATACATATACATACATTTTGGAAATAAAATATGAATTGACGGATGGGGGGGGGGGGGGGAATTAGGAATAGATATGATTATTATTACATATATAGATTATATACACACACAGGAGGGCATATAAACATAACACTGTCGAATACAATGATTAATTTCTTTTCATTTCCTTTTTATTATTTAAAAAATTTCATTCTGGATTTTATGTAGATATTAATTTATTTTATTATATGATTACATTATTCAATTCCATAATTTAAATAACTTCTTTATTTGAAATTTTTTCATTTGCTCATTTATGTTTCTTTCCTTTTTCAAAGAGATTCTTTCAAAAACGGGAAATTATTGAAAATTCAATAATGGTAATTAAAAAAATGAAAATTGCTTTGAAAAATATATTGTTTAAATTATTCTAGTAACCGAATTTCATCGAAAATTCAACGTTATGATTATTGTTTTTATGTTTCTATTTGACGAATGTCCTTGCACAAAAAGAGAAACGAATTCATAATGCATCCTCGTATCACTCACACATCATGAATTAAAATTTTTTTAAGAATTCATAATACTTAATAAACACCTTCTCATATGAAGTAGTAATTTATAGTAGTGGTTAAGGTATATCGCACTGACGTAATACATCTGTTGATAAGAAGAGAAATTCACACAATAATAAGTAATAACATTATGATTTATGAAAGACTATCTTATATAAAAAGTTTAAAAGCTTTGCAAGGCATTCGTTTGGTTTTGAACGGGAAAACGCTTCCTGATTGCTTGGCATAAAAAATTTTGTTTCTAATTTGAATATTTTTGGCTCTTTATGAATTTTGAAATGCTGCGCAAAAACATTAAAGCTGGACCTAGATCAGTCAATTTTACTTTTAAGTCTTAAAGTGTTCGAGTACTCAAAACATCACGTTCAACAATGTCTGTGCAGCACATTTTATCTTTTGCTTTTTCTATGTACCTATTTCGAATAAATATTTTCAAGGGTTTTAAATAATAAATACGATTATAGTACTGTGTATAATTATACATTTTATTTTTACTTTTCTTCCAGGAGTATACATCGCTTTTACAAATTTTCTATGATAAAAATATTTAGATTTTCTTTGCAATCGTATTCTATTCTCTGTGCGAATATATCTTCCAGAAGATGAGAAGATGGAGACTTCATCTCTGCATCGCAACTTTCAGTTAGTCACGACATGCGTTCCACAAGAAAAATGGACCTGTAATACGAAATAATTACACAAATATTATTTCAAAATAAAAATACTTTATACTCATTATATTGGATAACGTATAATTTTCATAGGCTGCTTCAGTCAATAGGAAAAAGGATTAAAGTCAACTGTTGAAAATAGAAATAGTATTACTATCCACTAGTGCTAAGTTAAAAACAGCCCAGAATTGGCCTAGCATCGGCAAAAATATTGCCTATCACTGGCTTTCATTACTGTCAAAAAATATAGTTTCTACGAAATATCAAATTATTAAAGAAAAAAACATGGTTTGCCGTAAAATTTAAATAACATCAGTTTTCGGTACTATGAATAATGGTGTTTAAGATGCCGGAACTCTCCTACCACTTAATGAATTTTAAAAATCGTTCGAATTTTAATTTTAAGGACTGATGCCCGTAGAGAATTTCAAGGCGCATCTTTTCTTCCTTTTGCAAAAATTCTTGAGTGTTTTAGCTTTTGAAGTAATTGGTAAGTACATTCTGCTGATGCTGTCCACTAATAATCGCAATAATTGATTATTTTTTGCAATAATACTCTTTCCTTGATGGTAATCGAATCGAAGATATAGAATAAAAGACCATAATTACAAATCCTGGATTTATCTTATTTTCATTCATGTTGTTAATCCATATAGGGATGAAAAATGTTAGCAAGAGTTGAAATGAAAAGGGATTGAAACTTTTTGTTTTCGGAAAATCTACTTCTTACCAATTACTTCAAAAACTACAAAACCCACAAATTTTCGCAAAAGAAAAAAAGGTGCGCCTTGAAATTCTCTACAAGTATCAGTCCTTAAACTTGAAATTCGAACGATTTTCAAAATTATTAATTAATTATATTATCTTTCCGAAAAGAGACATTCGGCACAATAATGGGCCGTTGCTGTGCTAAATTTCCAGGACGGTTCTTCCCTAGTAGAATTGACATTTCGCCCAGGAAAATTCATTTTCTGCGCCGGATTGTGGCATTTCGCGTTAAAAAAATATTTTGCTAGAGTAAAGCACACTTTCGAACCAGTAATGGATCGTTGATGGGCCGGACTCTGTCTTTTCGACTTACAACATACTTTGCCGGAGTAGAGACGATTTTCGTCAATTTCTTATCCCGATTAAATTATTTCAGGTGTGATGATATATGGGACAAAGTTTACACTAGTAAAATTAATAGTTGGTTAAATTTAAAAAATAAATAAAACTTACGGCATTTCTGGCTGCAACAGTCTGAATCCTCTTCACACATCCAATTAAGGCTAAGACATGTCTCGATCTCACAAGAGTCGCAAAAACCTTCATCGAGTTCTCCGGTCACATCAGTAATTGGCTTCGGAGCTGGCTTGTTAGGTTTAGAAGATTGTTTGGTAGGTTTTTCATTCATTGGTTTTTGGATTGGTTTGGCAGCTGCGGATTTTGCTGGAGTTGCTGGCGTCGCTGGAGTCGCTGGTGTCACTGGTGTGTCTGGAGTCAGTGGAGTTTCTGGATTCGCTGGCTTTGCTGGTGGTGCTGGTGATGCCGGACCTGCTGGAGTAGCTGGAGTTGCTGGTTTTGCTGGAGTTGCTGGAGTCGCTGGTGTCACTGGTGTTTCTGGAGTTAGTGGAGTTTCTGGATTCGCTGGTTTTGCTGGCTTTGCTGGTGGTGCTGGAGTTGCCGGTTTTGCTGGAGTTGTTGGAGTCGCTGGCGTTACTGGTGTTTTTGGAGTTAGTGGTGTTTCTGGAGTTAGTGGTGTTTCTGGAGTTAGTGGTGTTGCTGGATTCGCTGGTTTTGCTGGCTTTGCGGGTGGTGCTGGAGCTGCTGGAGTAGCTGGTATGGCGTTGGAGTCAACCCCTGCCAGCAGGAGGCCCACACAAAGGAAAGTGACAATTGCAGAATTCATTATAGTTGATTAGTGATACTTCTTTCAATTTTTGTACAGCTTATATACTGTTTCTCTACGCGGAAACGAGTGCAAATTTAGTAAAGGACTTGTAAGTAGGGGGAGATTGTTCTCGAAAAAAGAGAAATATATAGAAACGCCATCACATTATCGGGAGATATGTGCCTTATCAAAAAAGTGCAGATTAACGGAGAAATAAAAGCTGTTATAATTTACATGAGTATCGTGTGTGCACTGCGCTTACGAAAAAATTAATGTTCTCAGTGACACGTGTTTAAGTATGTAAAATACTATGTACTCGTACACAGTCTGGGCAGATCACTTCAATACCTCGACATATGCTTGATGAATTCATTAGTTTAAAAATTATTTAGTAGCTAATTAATTCGAGTGTAAAAACACAATACGTGAAGAACCCGAGCCCTAAAAAATCAGGGCTTTATTTGTCAACTATTACTTTGTCGCTCTATTCTATTTGTTGTTATTTATGTCATATTGATATAGTATATCATACTTTAGATAAATTTGCGTTTCAGTCATGCGAAAACTGTATGTTCTTTTCTTCCATATTAGTGTGACGCAGTATGAGTACGTGGATTCTGTTTTTCAGAAGAACAATTTATGATGTTGACATAGTCGCGAAATTATTTCAGGGTTTCAAGATGATTTATTGAATCTGAAAGACAGAAGTAGTATGAATGAAAAATTAATGTATGTTAGCGAAAAAACGGAATGCTAAAATAATCAAAGTTTTTTTGAAACAATTCTTTAAAACATCGTTCTTTACACTTTTAACCGTATCGATAAAATTACATAGTTTTTATTTTACCCTTACCGATCTTCATTTTTCACATGCCGAGATTACCCCTAGCATTTTTATCTAAACAGGGGAGAAAAAAATCTATCTGTCGATACCGGCAGATTACTTCACTCATTGACAAAACATAACTAAAGTAAAGAAGTGTATTTTTATTTGAAACAGCTTCACACTTATAAAATGGATATTCCGTTTTTTTAAGTTTATGAAAACTTTGTTTCTATAAATTAAGAGACCAGTGGTGTCAAATTTCACAAAATCGCGATAAATAAATTTTCAAAACTATCTTAATAGTGCAGCAATTTAGATTGCTCACGCAAAGAAATGGTTTTCATAAAACATCGATTTCGCACATCTTCAGAATGTCAGTTGTTATATTCGTCGTCAATGACATTTTTTTGTTCCATGAATCATGATGCCTTCACATCGAATCGTTTTTCATGATTTAAACAAAAAATTCTTTAAGACAGTCAACTTTTTTTCCGTAAAATGAATCTTACCTCTCACAGTGAACCTCAACTAACATTAATCGAAAAGTCCTTTAAGTTAAATGATATTTATCGGATATTGCTTAATGATGCCATACAAGTATTTCTCATAACAAGAAGAAATACCGACACAAACCATTTTTTCAAAAAATCAAACTTTTATTTTTTGAAAATTTTCTTGGAAACTTTTTTAATGATGTCAGCATGATTTAATTACAACCAGTGATAAGCCGAAGAGTGAAAAATAGTTTTTCAACAAGTTTTTTCTGATGGAAGGGCTTTTTCAAATATACAAAAACTCCTGTAAATTAAATAGTTCTTGCTTTGGAACGAAATTTTGTAATCATGTGTTACTTAGTTTCTAAACCAAAAGAAGCCTATTATATTTAAAATATTTGTTAAACCTTTGTAAATTAGACAGTTAAAATTAAGCCGTTCGCTAGAAAAACTACGTAAGTCGACTTAGGTGGTTTATTCTAAGTCATTAATTTTCATCATCTATGAAATTGTAACAATTAGCTCAATGAATTCGGAAAAATTTCTTTATTTTTAAGCGTGCATTAATGAATTTGATATACTCCGCGCAAAATAAGGCGGTCCCTGGAAAAACCACTTAAGTCGATCTTAACATTCTTATTTCTTAAGACTGTTATATAGTTCGAATATTTGATTTTATGCTTTTATTTTCCGAAAAGGTTCTTAGTGTTGTAAATGTTAAATGTTTTTAAAATGTATTCTTGTCTGTAAAAAAACATTTTGAAAAGTTTCTTTCACAATTTTGTGCTAAAACCTAAGCCGATTTGAGTGGTTTTTTTCTAGAAAATGGCTCAATTATACCAAAATTTTTGTAGGATCCTTTTTACTATGGTTTTCGTGTTTAACATCCTCTGAGTGATATTTGTTTTTCTTTTCCTAATTTCAAAATATACAAAATATTTTTTTACGCTAAAGTTGGTCGAGGCTCACCATACCCTTGTTATTCCTTCTGTATAGATGTTTGAAATATAACAAGAATTGTGGATCTGTGATATTTAATCGACAAAAAAATACTCTTTTTACGTTCTAGGGGTCAAAAAAAAAGGTTGAGTTTTTCGACCAATGGTTCTGGATTCACCCACCAAAAGAACAACTAAAAAATAAGAATATTCCATTTTGCGGTCAATCTATGCAAGATACGGAAAAAAATGAACAGAAAAAATTTTTCACTCAAGAAAGATCTACAAATTTGTAACTGACTATTTTTTGATAGGAGATGTTGATTTATTCTTCGGACGTTTGGTCGTTTTCAGTTTTTTGAAAACTGTGAGAAACTGATAACTAAAAATATTGTTTAAAAAATAATAACCCAGCGGGCTATACGATGGAGGAGGCCTTTACGACATCCTTACGACGTTTTTACGACGTCGCAAGGGCGTCCTATGTCAGTGTCGTGAAGATATCTTTAAGGCATCTTTAAGACATTAGAGTGTCGCAAAGATGTTTTTATGTCATCTTTACGACATGGAAATACGACGTCTTCGCGACGTCGTAAAGATGGCATAAAGACGTCGCAAAAACGTCCTCAAATTTTTTGCCCACTGGGAATTCAAAAGTTAAGGTTTCCAACTATACTTTCAATAAGCGAGCAATTGATTTCGAAGAAGATTTATTTATTCCTTAAAACCTGATTGAGTAAAAATCGAAATTTTGTAGATTAACTTCGGGCATGCTCCACGGAAGCAGTCCTAAAGATTAAATCCAAGAAGTTGTCAATCCGTAGAGCATCAATACAGTATGGAGTGCCACAAAGTCTAATTTCTGACAAATTGCGCGTGAAGCACCCTCTGAAATCAGGAAAACCAACAGCACTTTCAATTTAAGAAGTGAACTGTTGGGCAAGTGTGTTACTAAAATGTGCTAAATATGGATTTCCTTTGTGGGTGAAGGCTCTTTGGTGTTTGAACATTATGTCTCATCACTTGACAAGCCAACATCTTTAGTTTCCAATGAACCAGGAAGGCATTGGGTAAAAAACTTTTCAAAAAGACAAAAGGAATTATCATCGCAGTTTGGATAAAATATCAAACGAATACGAGCTACAGCTGGACCCGATGCAATCAATTGTTATTATGATGAGCTTGAGAAAAGTGTAGCTGACTTTCCTGCAGAAAATATTGTAAATTATCATGAAACAAACTTCTCTCAGGGAAAGTTAAAGTCTTAGTAAAAAGAGGAAATAAGCATCCTTAAAATGTGCTAGATTCTTCAAAGACTAGTACGTTTGTGATAATGGTCGGATCCGCATCTGGTGTATTATTACCACCTTACGTTGTCTATAAATCAAATATTTATATCCCACGTGGCTTGAAGGTGGTATTAAAGGTGCTGCTTACGATCAATCTCAGAGTGGATGGTTCGAGATGTACTCTTTCAAGGATTGGTTTAAAACAATATGCCTTCCATACATGAAAAAATGGAAAGATTCAAAGGTAATAGCAGGTAACAACCTTTCTAGTCACATATCGTTAGAAGTAATCCGCCTTTGTGAAGACGATATTCGCTTCGTACTTTTGCCTCTAAATACAACTCATTTGCTACAGCCTTTGAACGTAGCGTTCTTTGGTCCAGTGAAAAGGAACTGGAGTAAGTACCTTCAGGAATGGAAACTAAAAAATAAAGGTATCTTACTTGAGTGCTTATTTTCAAGGATGCTAAAAGATACTACTGAAACTTTAGAAACTGCTTCTCGGAATCTTGTAGCTGGCTTCAGAAATACAGGTATCATTCCACTAAATCGTCAGCTTGTTCTTCGAAATATATACCCAATGGAGAACAAGTTCCTGATCCCACACATTGAACTGATTCGTTTGTGAAGGTTTTTCAGAAAATAGTCTAGGTGAGAAAGAAACTCAAACTATCAAGAAAAGAACACGGTTAAATGTATTGCCTGAATGCAGTATTCGAGTCGAAGATTTGGAATCATCCAATTCAACTATCACTGAAAATCGTGAAAGCAGGCTGATAATCTGGATCCCGATCACGACAAAGAAAATCATCACCCTTAGCAAAACGGTTAAAAAACGATATCTCATTATTCAGAGGTAAAAGACAGAAGACCAGTTAAAGAAACCTGTTTTCAAAGAAGGAAACTTCTTTTCAGTAGAGGGAGAAAATGAAGCAAATTTGAGAAGCCTTCGGATAGGCAAAGTATTTCGAATCATTGACAAAACCACGCTTCAGGTCTGTTCATGCAAAAGAAAACTGGAGAATAAAATACACTTTCCTCATTCTCAAAGTCTTCTGGAGTAAACGCGGTATCTCGAAGGAACGTACGTTCAATATTAAATATTTCTTCATAGCGCCGCGGTAATTTTTCCTTTTCAGGTGTAAAAGTCGACGACATTTCGTAAACAACCGATTAATACCCCACTAATCTGTTGTTAATGATGAGAGACCCGGTTCATTGGCCAAAAGTCGGCAAACTGATCAAAATATAAAAAAAGGAATTCTAATTACGCCTACATATCGTTTTTTGGATCGCTGGTTCCGAATCTGAAGTCAAATTAAAAAAAAAAACGAAATGGCGGATCACGTATCGCGGACAAGTAATTAAAAAAATTGTTGAATTTATTCAAAACGTGGTATCTGAGAACATTTTATTAAAGTACGATTTCATATGAGAATTTCATATGATTTTATACGACAAAGTGTTGGAAAAATATTGCACTCTTCAAATACTGGCTTAGCCAACTTTCATGTGATGCAAAATGTTGCGGTAATAATTAGTGTACATATATTGAATGTATCATGCATAAATGAAGCCATACCTTTATTGTTAGACAAATAAATGTTTAAAAAATTTTGAATCAAGTTTCTTTATTTTAATAACTGCTAAACTTTTATTGAAATAATAACCATGCCCGTAGTATAAAACTCTTGAAAATGTAGGTATAATATGCTGTATAAGACTGCATCTCTTACTATGAACCCAACATACTAATATAGGGCACGCTAGAAATTCTTAATACGATAGGATGAACCGATATTTAAAATAAAAGCTCTCAATATAGATTCACCAAAAAAATATCATGCCCATGGCATAAGGTACTTTTTAGTGAGGAACTACAGGTAGTAAGGGAAGGGCCATCCTTCCTATTTACCTGTGCAAAAATTACCATGCCCACGGCATAAGGTACTTTTCGGTAAGGTGCTGCAGGTATTAAGAGAGGGGCATCCTTCCCATTTACCTGAACAAAAATTACCATGCTACACTGCACCAAATGGTGTAAGCAATAAAATTTGTTTTAAGAATTATATGAATAATTATATTATATTTCTCTTATTCAACGCAAGGAATATTTATGAAAATTCTTGAAACAAGGCACATTAAAATATGGTAACTTAGAAATTAAATTTTACTATAAAGCCCAATGTGTCACCACGTTACAAGAAATTGTATGAATTTTTATCCGAATTTCTGTCAGATATCCCCTGAGTTTTCTCTCCGTGTTCAAAGTCGAAATATCATTACATATTGTACTTGTTCATCTATTACTGATTAATTTGATATCAAACACGACGGTGTTTAAATATTCTTAAAGATTCAACATTACTCTATTAGCGTCTTATTTCTTTCTTATTCAATATTTATTTTGTCAATTTTAGAATTAGCCAGTAAATACAAGTTTCTGCTTGATTTAATACGTTTAAATTGAATTTGTCCAAAGTGTACTGCTGTACTAAACGTACCGTATTTCCTCTATAGAACATTGTCTGAAAAGGATCATTGAAAAATTATTTTAATTTCATGATTAATTAAGAGTTGAAAAGTGCCTATGACTCTGTAATCGTGATTCACAAAATGTCCCACGACTTTCTTATTGTTCGAGATAAGATAATACAAACAACTTGAAAATCGAATATACTAACAATAAAATGTTAGCATCTTCATCTCAGCCTTGATAATGGGTCACGATTACTCGAGCAAATATGCCTTTTGGAACTCCAGATAAGCTTGCCTCAGAGCCTTTCATTTCACTATCAAAAATTGTAACTCGATATCTTATTTCATATGGACAGGAGTTGGCCGAAAATAATGCCCGTAAAATATTTTGAGGGTAGTATAAGATGACCTTTAAATGATACGCAAGAGAACACCATCGCTATGTTTTTCATTGCATGAAAAATTAAAAATAATACTGAATTATTGTTACTAGTACCCCTGTAAGAATTAAAATCCCGGGTAGAAATTAAATCTTGGTTCTTAACTGGCCCTGTCTATATTTCCAATTTTTTATCGAGGCCCTTAAGAAATAAACAATTTGAATTGAGTGTTTTGCTCAAGAATTTTTTTAATATATTGGATGAGCTTCTTCTAATGTTCAGTTGCCTGTCAAAATAAAACGGCAAAGTAGCATTCTAATTGAAATAAATTAAAATAATATTTCGAAGTAAATTTCAAACAAAATAACCAAATCCTAGACCATTTTCTTCAACTTGAACGTCCTCTTCAAAATGAACATCTTGCTCCATTTGAATCTCTCCTAAGTCGATATTGTTAAACGGCTCGGAGTCTTCAGTGCCCTCTGGAATTATTAAATCGTTTAAATTAATAATTGTACTTAATAAATGTATTTTAAAAAGACTTGCAACCTTTTGGTCGAATGTTAAATCTCTTTTCTTGAAAATTCATTTTTTTGAGAAGATTCATGACTGAGATGAAAATTTATCTCTTTAGTTGAAAATTGAACTGTTATGCTAAGAATTTGATTTTTTTTTAGTTTGATTAAGAATTAAATTTCTTCACTAAAAACATAAAAACTCTATTTATGGTATAAAATTTATATTTTAAATTGAAAATTGATCTTTTGTGATTCAACATTCATGCATTTTATTAATAATTTTTTTTTTGTAGAAAATTAATCTTCTTGGCTGAAAATTCATCCTTTTTGGTTAAAAATTCAACTGCTTGGTTGAAACATATTCTGTTGTGCTTGAGGATTGAACTGTTTTGTTGAAAATTCGTCTTTTTTGGTTCAATTCAACTATTTTTGATTTAAAGTTAAAAATTAATATACAATTAATATAAAAATATAATTAATAATTAATAAATAATAATAATATTTAGAGGTGGGAATCGTGCGCTGAAACGTCTGAAGCAATTTAAATTGTATTCAATTATTGGACCCTAAAGCCAATTCGATCACCAAAAATTCCAAAATAATAATAATATTAATTTAATAATAAATTTTTTAAATTAACTTTTGCAATTTAATTTAATAATCAATAAAAATATAATTTAATTAATATAAAATATATAATTTTAAAAAAATGTATTCTTTTTATATAAATAATGATTTGTGTAATTTCTGTTAAGGATGATTGAATTTATGAAACGTAACTCAAATAAAATAAAAAACGATATTTTTTTCTAACACTTGAAGGAGCTCCAAATGCATGAAATTTGCAGAATCTAATAAGATTGTGCGCAAAAATACATCAATTTACCATTAAATACTCGATTTATTCAAATTATATCTAACAGAAAAATAAAAAATTTAAGAAAAAAGTATTTTTCTCTAGAATAAAATTGGAAACATTATTTTCCACAACAATATGAGCGGAAATCAATCTTGAAAACCTAAAATTACCAATACTCTGTTTTGAAAACTTTTTGACTTCTCAGTTGTTCAGTAAAGAGTACATGATAACAGAGAGAAGCATTAAATTAAAAGGAATTCAAAATTGTGTACAACATCGTTGTTTTGTGATACTCAAAAGTATTGAAAATTTTTTAAAAATTTTATTTAAGAGGTAAATCCTTCTACTAGAGAAATGAAAATTCGTGGTTAGAAAAAGGGTCCAAAAAAATAGAATACTAATCATATACATTTGGATACATAACATTTTACAATAATTTTAATTTAATGTAAAAGTATTTTTATTCTGGGTAAGTTGATTATCCTCATTTATAACATATATCGTAATACACTTGATGATTAATCAGGTTAACTACATAAGTCCATTCAGACTCATTATTTCCAAAAATTATAATTTTCAATAATTTAGTTATATAGTTTTAGTTATAAACAACACTCTTCTTATCCTAACCTCAAAATTTATTTTCAAAGCAAAATGTGTGTATTTAGAATAATACAATTTTTGTATAAAAGCTAATATTATTGATTAAATAAAGGATTTACAAATTTACGTTGCATAATTGAATCATTTAAAAATATTTATTACTAACCTGCTGAAGATTCGAACAAATCATCACTCGCCGAACACTCGCCGAACACGACGTAACTTCATGAAGGGTTTTGTGCTTCATCCTATATTTTTTACTCCTACTGCAATTGAGTTTTTTTTTGGCTATCCATTTCTTATAACTAGTTTGTCCCACATAAAACTTCAAATTGAAAAAAAAGTCATATCTGGTAATATCCGTGTAACTTTCAAGTGACGTAAACATTTTATTATCATACGTACCTTCTGAAGTACGAAGAGTATCACTATACCTTCTTCGACTTAATCGAAATCGAATTATATTCAACTCACTGTCAACTTCATTTTGCACTTACAGCTGTACTTAGTTTTACTTGTCGAGAGCTTTACAAGGCCCCACGGGGAAATAATTAATTGATAGAAATTGTTTTTAAAATATATCTTTATGAATTAAGTCTCTTCACGCGTGTGATTCAAAAATATTCTGCTAAAAAGTAAGTATATACATAATTTAAGAAAAGTAGCACACAACAATAACCTGCCGAGGGTCAGTAGAAGGAAAACCTTGATTTTTCTAGCTAGAAAATCTGGCTGCGACTCGTGAGAGCCAATATTTAGTTTATGCATAAAGAGGCAGTTTCTACACGGGCTGGTTAGGTACCCGTCAAGCTGGCCCCACTTAAATACTTAATATATACTTAATTAATGCACTTAATTAAAAATACGATTGTATTACACTTAATTAAAAAATAAAATGGGCGGGGCTAGTCGGAAAACTGGTCGGAGACCCCCTCTTCCACCCAGAAAGGAAAGAATATTCCTTTAGAACAAATAAATATTAATAGAGTACAAGTATCATGTCTGGATATATCAATTATTTACTCAAAAACAATGTATACCGTAAAACGGGGTAAAGTCGCTTACCCCCAAATTTATATTTCAAAATTTAGTATTAAGTTTCCTAGGAACAAAATAGAGATTAACGTTTGTTTTCATTAGTAGAAGTATCAAACTTTATTCTGAAATTGATGTGATAGGAATTTATTGGTGAGCGATTTTATCCTACATAAGCGACTTTATTCAGTTGTAAGGTACATCGAAGTTTTAATAAACATTTTTAAAAAATTCTATTCTTCCGTTTTCTTCGAACCTTGAGCATAACGCACTGCAGCTTGGGTTTACATCATCAATTTAGATAATAATTTCTAATGATCTAATTGCACCTATGGACAATCTTTTTTAAAGTTCACTCAAATCATGCAGCAGTAAAGTAATGTTTAAAGTATCATACTTCCTGAACGAATAAGTTTATCGAAAATTTAAAGAGGGCAGCCACATCTAGACTGTAGACTGTGGAATAATTTTCATACAAAATTTCAAAACCTAAATGTTTACAAAATACAAAAATTATAGAAAAATAAAAGTAAGCAAACTCATTTTTTCATATTGTGCTTTGGAAGTTTTTAATATTATGTGATTTGCGTTGCTTATTACTCAAAATTCGAAGCATTTTCCATGATGATTTAATTAAAAGAATGTATGAAGTGATATCTAATATCAGATTTTGGTTATACCAATTTTTAAAGAGTTGTACATTTTTTTTTCAACTGCTGCAATTGGAGCATTCGCTTATGAAAAAAAATCGAATTCAATACTTAATAATACAGGAAAAAGAAGAAAGTGATTTACTTTAAAAAGTATTTTTTTATATTTTTTAAATTCATGTATAATACTACAATACATAGTATACTACAATGTTGGCTAAAGAAAATATTACGTTTTGTGTAAATCCTCAGAAAGTAATTCTTTGAGATTTTCGTTTTCATTTTTCTTTCAAGTGATAGTATATTTTTCATAATATTGGCTCAAGAAAATTACATTCTACTTCAATCCTCAGCATGTAATAAAAATATCTTCATCTTCATTGAGCTCTAATCATCCATCGCGTATATGGTTTGCATAGATGTTGAGAAAACAGAGGATTTCCATTTGCATCGTAATGATAGTATTATTACTTGCAACATACTTTCTTGTAACCCACATGACCTGTAATTAAAAATTGTACGATTTTGATTATTATATATATTATATATTATTATACCCCTGATGAGGAAGTCTAAAGGATTTATTCCAATCTGCAGGGTTGCCTATGAATACTTAATATTTCTTTAATTCAGGTTATTAATGATAAACTCAATTTACCAAAAGATATCTATTTTACTTTAATACAGTTTACAAATTTGAGGAAGTTAGCAATTTTTTAGAAATGTTTTATTGATTTGGATTACTACCTTTTTCTTTTTTGAAAAATGGAATAATCTGAACATATTTATATCTGATTGAAATTAATAATAACCAAGATATAATTTTAGAATATTATTTAATTCAGGGTATACAAAGTGAAAAAATGCCTTAAAAATATAAATTTAGTGTTCAAAGAGTTTTGAGATAGAAGAAGATGAATTTTAAGAAGTTACTAGATTATTTTAGGTGAACATAGACGAAACTTACGGCATTTTCGGCTGCAGCAATCTGCATTTCTTTTGCATCGTAAATCATTTGGAAGACACGGATGATGCGTTGGCGGACATGTAGGATGAGTCGGCTTTGTGGGCTTAGTAGGGTGTGTAGGCTTTGTGGGCTTCGTAGGATGGGTAGGCTTAGTAGGATGGGTGGGTTTTGTGGGTTTTGTTGGATGGGTTGGCTTTGTTGGCTTCGTGGGGTGTGTAGGCTTTGTGGGCGTTGTAGGATGGGTAGGCTTGGTAGGATGGGTAGGATTAGTAGGATGGGTAGGTTTAGTAGGATGGGTAGGTTTGGTAGGGTGGGTAGGCTTAGTAGGATGGGTAGGCTTAGTAGGATGGGTGGGTTTCGTGGGTTTCGTTGGATGTGTGGGCTTTGTGGGTTTAGTTGGATGGGTAGGCTTTGTTGGCTTCGTAGGGTGTGTAGGCTTTGTGGGCTTCGTAGGATGTGTTGGCTTAGTAGGATGGGTGGGTTTCGTGGGTTTAGTTGGATGTGTAGGCTTCGTGGGTTTGGTTGGATGGGTAGGCTTTGTAGGCCACGTAGGATAGGTAGGCCATGTGGGATGAGTGGGCTTTGTAGGCCATGTAGGATAGGTAGGCCATGTGGGGTGGGTAGGCTTTGTGGGCCTTGTAGGACAAGTAGGACGAGTAGGACGAGTAGGAAGAGTAGGAAGCGTTATATGTGCCGAGACAATAATCTCTGCGTTAGCATAATCTCCTCCCAAGAGAAGACTCGCAAATAGCAAAATGATAAGTGCTGGACTCATTTTTACTGAATACTGATCATTACTTCGATTTTGATGTAGATTTTATACTTCTTTTTTCTGACCAGTAACGAGGATAATTTCAAAATAAATACGATAATTTTCCTCGTGCGTTGTGTGCACAGAAAATAAAAATTTCTATTTAAAGATGTTTTTTTAATAAAACTCCACGTTGGTAAAGGTTACCGAACTGCTTGAGCTGACACTCGATACATATTATATGTACATTCATCTATTGAAAAGAAAATACTAACTGGAATAAGCAATAAACTGTACTTACATTATAAACCACTTAACTATGCAAAATGAACTATTTCGTTACTGCAACTTTTGCTGAAATCAGATTTTGTAGAGTTTTGTCATATTGCATCATTTTTTTTCACGTTTTTATCGCGCACAGTGTGAAAGAATTATATGAAACTTACCTGCATTATACGGTTGAAAACATTCATAGACATTTGCTTAAATACTGAAAACTATATATTTAGGAAACAATCTTCATAAAAATGCTTCTTTTTGTCAATTGTACTTTTTACCCAAAAGACCACCAAACATGAAAGCACCTGCAGAAGGGTCTTTGCACATAATATGTAATATCCCGTCATGAAAAGTATAATATATTGGGCCCCTCTTTCCAGATCCTCGGGCATAATTCGCAGCTTCCGGGCTAATGTACTTCTCCCTTGAGTAAGGCATTATCGAATTTTAGATTCGATTCGGCTCGGCCCTTTAGCTGCCATGCCTAATGCAGGATGTATAAATATTTAAAGTCGCGTGCAGATGATGCAATTTCGCCTTAAATAAAGTACATGACATTTTTATTCCACAAACATCCGCGCTAGTAAAGTTAATATACTGAGCGCATCTAACAGACTTTAGAATAAGACAACATTTTTTAATTTCATAAGATTGAAATGAAATCTACTCTCTTATAAAAATTTTTTGTGTACCAAAAAGGAACACCCAAAAATTTCACAAATCAAAAATAGACTTTTTGACTACCCGTTTTTCCGGCTCAT
>JAUMHM010000078.1:42628358-42642374 GCA_032362435.1 Melikaiella ostensackeni | reverse complement strand
TTGTATAAGCCAAAAGGTTTAATAAAACTGCTTAAAAAAAATAAGGCTCATTACTTTTCAATCGAACCCTGTAAGACTGAAAGTTTTTCTTATTGTGTTCATATAATTATTACCTTGCAATAACTCAATTGTATACTTTAAACAATAATTGTAAATTGATGTCTTTTTTAACAACTTTTCCAGGTGGCTATAATTTGCATTAAAAAATCAGAGTTCAAAATATGTATGATTAAAGCTTTCGTTTTCACTCGATGCAACTGTCGGTGAAATATTTAATGGGAATGTGGTTGAGGCGTGTTTCTACAGTATTTGTTCATGATTAATCGTTACATACGTCCTCCATGTTAGTCTCGCCTTGTTCCTATATTTTTTTCATCGTTCGAAATTAATTTCGAATTAAGCGAGTAAGCTGCCGCAATACAGACCCCAAAGAAGGAAGGATTGATTTACTTGCGAGTACAAGCTGCGAAATTCATTGCGAAGTTTGAAAACGATTTCAGATTGCATTGATAGGGGGGTGGAATCGACGAAATTATTTATTCTTTTCCCTTAATTACCAATGTCCAATGGAAATTAAAATGGCGCTGATTTATTCAATTCGCGGAACGTAATACACGAATGAATTATGAAACAATTTGTAGGACACACACGAAAGAGGGAGTCGTGATTCGCATATTTTGGGATATCATTAATTGATGACTTTCAGATTTCATGACATTAATGAATCATCTGAAACAATTTGATGATCAAAATACACCGATATTCGATGTATCACAGGTGCCGATTATCGACCTTTATTGATTGACGCGGAGTGCAATTAGAGGCCCTTTTGGATGATTGCAGAAGTGGAAATTTTTATGGACTCCATTGACTAGAAAATTGGGCACTGATTACTGGGTTGCAGGAGAGCTTCTTAGGTGTTAAATGGATTTTAGTCGTTTGTCGATTTACTCGCCGCTGTTCTAATTGCCTTCGAATCGACAGGTGGATAATTAAAGCGACTCTTAAGTTAAATTTAGAGATCGTAAAAGTGCAAGTGCTGATCTCAAAAAGGTGCAAGCTATTTGCCAGTGTTTGGCACGATACAACTCAAAAGTGACGAGTGACAGTTACTATTACTCTGAAAAAATCTTCAACGCAACAAACTTTACCGTTGCATTTTAAAAATAGAAATTTAGATGGTTTAAAATAAATTCAAGCTAAATTTCACAAAAACTGTTTTTATTTGTGGTACCTTCGCCTGAAATAAAATTGAAAAATTACGAATTTGACAAAGAAAGATTGCACGCAGTGTAGGGTTGAGATTGAACAAGAAAAAACTTTCCCTGTTGTAAATAGCTAAACGTTGTGAACCGGTTGTGGCTACTCGCGGTGTGCGTCGAATACGCGCGGCCCATTTTTCAAAATCATAATTGCATTTTTTTATAAGGTCCGAACTGGACGACTGAGCCGCACGCCTGCATTGGCCGGCCCGGGAGGCAGGCATCCATATTCATGCGGAATAAGGTGCAATTAAACTCCGCGAGGTGTCAGCCCCGTGGAGGGCATTAATCAAGCAACAAAGCCACATTTGACGCACTAACCTCCAGAGATACTATTACACCCAAACCACATAATAAGACCTGTATTACGACGGAGTTTTATGCGCAACTTTGAAGATAGGCTTTGAATCGTTCCACTTTCAGCCTTTCCCTTCGTTTTTTAATGGTGATGCCTAATTAAGGATATAAGTGGAATGAAAATCATCTTGACAATTTTTTTTTAGACAAATTTTTAGAGAATCTTCACCTTCTATGAAAAATGAGCACTTTAAGATAAAATAGAAACTTTGAAAGAGTATACGAGTCATGATCTTTTAAATCACTTGACCATAACACCCACAATAAATTTTATAAAAAAAACTTCTTTGGATTTTTTTTCTATGATAAGAAGTTTGTTGGAATATTTTCGAAAAATATACTTTTCAGCCTTCAAAATATTTTTGAAAATTTCATCATGTTTCAAAGTCTTTACTCCTTGCATGGAAAGAAAAGTTGTCTTAGGATGTTTTCTTTGTAGCAAACAGTAAAATATTAATTTTGGATCTTTGAAGTAGGTATTCGTACTGCAAAACTTTCTATGAATTATTTACTGAGCTTATCAAAAATAACTATATTTACAGTTTTTTAAGTCAAAACTATATAAAACATGAACTTAAAATATGTTTTGTTATGTATATCAAAAATTTTGTAATTCCTAAAAGAATATGTTAAAAAAAGTAGACTATTTTTGTATTACACTTCTTTAAGATGTCATACTGACGTGTTTTTATTCATGCATGCTAATCATCATTCCTATATCATCCTATATCATCCCTACCATCCTATAATCATTCCTATCAACTAATTCTCATTAAATGCTATGCAGTCTTGGAGTGATGTACTAATTTTTTGGTATTAGGATCTATTTTATCAACTACTGATTCGAATCTCGATTCGCTTGAAAATCAGATTCGATTCATATATTAATTTGGAATCAAATTATATAAAAAAAATATTGTTTCATTTAAAAATTATTTTCTCATAAGATGTTTTCCGTTAATTTATTATTTTCTTATTAATAATTATGTAAACATTAATGATAATTTCCAAGCATTTTATCGATTTAAATTACATCGAAGAATTTTCTACGAACATTCTCTTAATGGAAAATGTGTTTATGTTTCCATTAACACTCTACTTTGTGAAATATCCTATCATCACAATTTACTTCTGTCGAGAGAACATTCCATTTCATAATACTCTCCTGTGCTCAATTTCCGTGCATCCAATTCTGGGCGGAATTATGGAGAGGGTGGTTCATGTCGCTGAAATTTATACTAATAGAATTTTAAATCAAGTTGTGATATACAACTCCCACACCTCTATGCTTCCGCATTGCGTCTGCTCTATCCCTCTCACCTCTTTCATCATACTTTCACTATCACTTTTGCATCATCCTGTCTCTTATATTATTCCTTTTTCGCCTTTATTCTCATTTTATTTCTATACATATATATCCACTGGAACAACATTCCGTAACTTGTTTTTTTTATTTCTAGCTACTGTAACTTGGAATCGCGAAAGCGTAGGGAGGAAGTCCGCCTGCTTAATTTATTGCTCGTATACCTTACAACCTGCTATTTTGTAAGAATCTCGTTGCAAATTTGAATCTGGAGAAGCTTATGGCATTTGAGTAAAAAATTTTGACACTAAATTTTTCAACTCTGATAATCTTATTTCAAATAAAACAACATTCAAAAGGAACACAAATAGAATTACATCCGTGATTTTTGAGATAACACCAAAATTGCTTCGAGCAAATACTAGTTTTGAAATACTTAAAGTATTTTCTGAAATTTTGTTACTCAATCTCTTGGTAAACACTTTTAATATTTGAAGACTAAAAATAGTGCAGTTATTTGGCTATCTACTTTCTTGACATGGAATTTATAAAAAACACTTATTTCGTGATGTATGTCTGGAGAAAAAATAATTGGAACAAATTACCAGAAAAAAGAGTAATTAAAAAAAAGTAGCATAAGTGAATCAAATAATGTTCACCAGGTGATTATATTAATTAAAAAATCTTATTTTTGTTGGTATACTGGTCAAAATTTTCATTTATGAAACGCTCACCCTTTCGTCATCCGACGAAGAGCCTCTTCAGGTATACAACTAATTAGAACCTAAATACATGTAAAAACGTAGAGATGATTACCACGTTTCCCAAAACCAATTAAAAATATCTATGCATAACTTCTTATCATTTTGTGGATTACTGGAGCATGCCAATGCAACCGATTCGACATGCAATTAAAATTCACATATGTAAATATTTCGAGTGTGTTAGGTACCCTCTACGATTCTGTAGTTCTTCTGCACACTTACTCAATTTGCTCTATTCCTACAAATTGCTGAATACCTCCCCATTTCCAATTCTTTGAAAGAAGGCTTCCATGTATCTGGTTCGTTCAGTAGTTGTAGTTTCTTCCAATGGTGCATTATATCATCAAATGATATTTGTGCTTGTTGACCAGGTGAGTATATTAATTGAAAGATCTTATTGTTGTTGGTATACTAGTCCAAATTTTTATTTATGAAACGCTCAACCTTTTGTCATCCGACGAAGAGCCTATTCAGGTATACAACTAATTAGAACCTTAATGTACGTAAAAACATAGAGCTGATTACCACGTTTTCCAAAACCAAGTAAAAATATCTATGCATAACTTTTTACGATATTATGGATTACTGGAGCATGTCAATGCAACCGATTCGACATGCAATTAAAATTCACATATGTAAATATTTCGAATGTATTAAGGGGTTATATCTACTTGTGCTTGTAAAAGTAAGGGTATTCTTATAATCGCGTTTTGTCAAGGTGATAAAATCTTATCAGTATACACTACAGCGTATCGATTAGCTTATGTTTCGAGGTAATCGTATGAACTCTTTTAAGAGAAAATCTCGACAACTGAGGGAAATATGGCCATTGTTCAAAAACACCCTTTTTGATCGGTGAACACGATAAATCTGAAACTGCTTATCTAAAATCAGAAAACTGAAAAGATTCTGTCAGTATACTTCTATATAGAGTTCTTGAACGAAGGGATTTTTATTTGGATCAAAATTTCTATTTTTTATGAGAAAAAAGCGAATTGCCGGAACCTCGAAAATCTAACATTTTGGAAAAATCATCACCATTTTTGAAAAAATCGTAGTTTTGCTAAATCCTTTGTTCAAAAACTCCGTATAGAAGTATACTAGTGGAACCTTTTTGGTTTTTTGAATTCAGATGAACCGTTTCAGATTTATCATGTTCACCGCAAGTGATGATAAAAAAAGGTGTTTTCGGGCAATGGCCATATTTCCCCCAGTTGTCGAAATTTTCTCTTAAAAAAATTCATACGATTACCTCGATACATAAATTAATCGATACTTTGTAGTCTATTCTAATAAAATTTTATCACCATGACTAAAAACGATTATGAAAAAACCCTTATTTTTCCAAGCACAAGTAGATATAACCCCTTAAGTGCCTTCGACGATTCTCTTCTAGAGACTTACTCAATTTGCTTCATTCCTTCAAATCGCTGACTGCCTCCCAATTTCCAATTCCTTGAAAGAAGACTTCCGTAAATCTGGTTCGTTCAATAGTTGTGACTTCCAACGGTGCATTGTATAATCAAATTATATTTGTGTTTGTTGATCAGTTGAGTAGATTAATTAAAAGATCATTTTTTTTGTTAGTATACTGGTCCAAATTTTTGTTTATGAAACGCTAAACCTTTCGTAATCTGACGAAGAGCCTCTTCAGGTATACAACTAATTAGAACCTTAATGTATGTAAAACATAGAGCTTTTTACCACGTTTGTTTTGTTAACCAGGTGAGTATATAAATTAAAAGATCTTATTCTTGTTGATATACAGATTATTACAGAATCGTCGAAGGTACTTAACACACTCGAAATATTTGCATATGTGAATTTTAAGTGCTCTTCGAATCGGTTGCAATGACATGCTTCAGTAATCCATAATATGGTAAGAAGTTATGCATAGAAATTTCTACTTGGTTTTGGGAATAGTGGTAATCAGCTCTATGTTTTTACATGTATTTAGGTTCTGATTAGTTGTATACCTGAAAAGCCCCACCGTCGGAAGGCGAAACTTTGAGCGTTTCTTAGATAAAAATTAAGACCGGTATACCAACAAAAATAAGATCTTTCAATTAGCATAAGTGAATTTTTGTAGTAATTTTTGAGATCAATCTACGGTGATTAGAGTTACAAGATATGCCTCTTCGATAAGAATGTTCTTTTTATGGAAAGGAATTAATGGTTTCATCATGACATTTAACTATTCTTCCGTTTTCAGTAAATTTAGAATTCTATCGAAAATCTAAATCTTTCATAATTTCGAATTGCCTGAACGTCACATTGCCGAAAAATGACAATGGACTGATCGACACACAGCTGTCTGTTTGGTATTCTTTGACACGTGTTTTGGCACTTTCCATAACTGTCTGTAGAAATTGATTCGTAACGTTTAAATCTTTTGTCAAACTTCGATGGTGTCACACCCACGCTATTTTGTAATAGGGTTTTGTATTTTTAAAATATCTTTCAGAGAAAAGCCGATAAATACCGTGTTATAATGATTTGCAAAATTTTTTCTAAGCATCCTCGAGGGCTTGAATCATTATACTCGTAGGAATATCACATTCAAAAACGTTTCACACTTCACGGAACATCATGCCCAAGGGAGTTGAAATCTCTTCTGAAAGTGCTTATTCTTGCGTGAAAATTGCAGGTGACTCGGCAGATATGCGATTTCATATAAGTCTTAAATTCTCAAAATGAGCTGTAGCCTAATATTGTAAGAATACATATTAGGAAGATAGTTTGAAATAAATTAATTTTTTTATTATTTTTAGTTTATTAAAGTATTTCCTTAATTACCAAAACTTAAATCTAAGCGAGCTCAGGTCATTCTAAACATACGCTTCTGTTCACACTCAGAAATAATTTGTCAATAAATTGATTTATTATCATTTTTGTATCGATTCAATTAATTTGCATATAAATTGATTTGCATGCAACTTTGTCTTATCGTGAGCAAGTTTCTATTAAGACGTGAAATAATTTTTTTTTACAATTACAAACTATAATATTCCATAGTGGGAACACTGACTGAAAGTGAATTAACATTTATTCTCCTTTTCGTACTCGTTGTCAACTATATAAAATAATGTTTATTTTTTGTATCCACGAGTTGGCAATCTGCAGCTGGTTCAGTATGGCGCAGCATGAGCTCGCAAACGTCATAATCGGAATTTCAATGCATAATAATTTTTGTATTTAATGGAGTTTCTTATTTAATTGAATTTAATGTCGAAAATGTACAACATAACTTCTGTGGAAGCTTTTTTTAAATTTGTCCGTCTCAGATCGCACCTGATTTTGTGTAGAGACAGTGGTGTTTGTTCGATTTTATTTCAAGGTTTCAATGGCATTTGCATTGAAAATAAGATACGCTTTTTATGATGCAATAAATAAATCGAAATTAATGAATTCAAATAAAAATAATTGAATAAAATAAAAACGTATACTATGTACAAGAGGTATCGAAATTTAAATTCATCGATAAATTGATTTATGAATATCTTTTAATTTATCAAGAGGTCTGGAAGATATTTTTGTGTTTAAACAATTATATGGAATGGGATTATTTAGATAGACGTCATTTATTTCTTTTTGAATTTTATTGCCTCTTTTACTTTTTCTAATTCATTCTTAACACAAGGTGGCTTTTATGCTGTATATTTATGTGACGTGAATTTGTTTCATCATTCCTGCTCAATATTTCTTCATAATTAATGTGATGCGTATTCAAAATTCTCTTATCGACATAGCATTGAGGAAAATGTAATGATTTATATTCTTGGAGATAATATGTAGTTAGTAAACAGGTCATTTTCACAATGTATATACTTTAGTTCCCTATATATCCTCTTTTGAAAAAGCATTATAGATTCAACGTATTAATATAATATGCAATCTTCCATTAAAAATTTTATGACAGGAATCTATAAATTTATAAAATATTTAAGATTTTAAATCTGTTAGAATCTGGATAAAAAGGAAGCCGTGTAGGTTCATGGAAATTCGATAAGCGTAGAACAAATATTTTCGGTGAGCCCATGGAAACTGAAGAGAGTGGCTAGATTCTCCGAAATTCAGTGAGTCTAGACCAAATATTTTCGGTGTACCTTGACTGTTAGAAACTTCGTCAAAGGAATTACATCACTGCAAAAGTCTTTAAAAGTGTTTTAAAATGTCCCAATAGAAATCGACCCTAAAAATGATCAGAGAATTGGTTGGGGAATTGATGATTATCTTGTGGGTTGATTTAGAACCAATCTATTCAGATTATTCCACTTTTCAAAGAAAAGAAGGTAATAATACAAACCAATAACACATTTCTAAAAATTGCTAGCTTTTTCAAATTTTTAAACTATATTTAAGTAAAATAGATATCTTTTGGTAAATTGAGTTAATTATTAACACCTCAATTAAAAGAAATCTTAAGTATTCACAGGCAACCCTGCAGATTGAAACCAATCTTTGCTTGATGTCTCTCATTTAAAATTTCTTAAAGATCGAAATAAAATGTTTTTTCTTATGAAAATTTTTTGTGTACTGAAAAAGAGCACCCGAAAACTTCACAATTCAAAAAATTGACTTTGAGACCATCTGTTTTATCGGCTCATTAGAGACGGATGTACAATAAATGTAAAGAACAGAAAGACAAAAAGAGAGAAAAGATCAAGAGTTAACCAAACGAATCTCACACTCTTTCTTTTCTCCGTCTTTTTTATACTGCTGGGGACCAACGTGATTCGAATCCAATTTATACTTCCTCATCAGGGGTAATTTATAGGAAAAAAACAGGTATAAAATTGAAAACATTGTTAGATTAGGAAAACATTATTACCTGAAAGTAAAAACAGATATGATCGATAGTAATTTCAGTTTTGGTACATATTTCATTCATTTGTTAAAAATTAAAATTTTGACATAGGCGAAAAAATTCTGAATAAATCCCAAATTCAGATTATTTTATTCTTTAACTGGAAATGAACTCACATAAATTCCACATTATGACACAAAACTAAAGTCATTATATCCAATTAATGAATCCTTCCAAATTCTGTTGTATCTAACAAGAATCTCTTTCTAAATTAATAGCTTTGTTACCTTCTCACTTTATAAAAAGCATTTCCATGCACTCTCTCTTTTTTTGGATTTCTCTTATGATATGAAATTTTAACGTCATCCCAATTGAAGTCATGCCCACGTATAAGTCTATGTTTTGTAAGGTCCGACTAATATCTTGCACTTCAATGAAAATTATTTTCATTTTCATCTTTTCGTGTTCTAAATGATCTCCTTGCGTTCACCCTGTACAAACAGCATCACATTGTCTACATTCAAATTTGTAAATTACACATTGTTTTTCCATTTTCTCATATTTGTCTTTATCCAATGTAACAATCAAGTTGCTTTTGAATGGAACTCTATATATCGTATGTAGCTCCAATTTTCCTAATACTGATTTCAAGATACTTGAGATTTTTCAAAAAAAGGTAGGAAAACCGCATTTAATCTATAGTAACCCTGTACATTGTTTCTGTTTCGATTATTGCCTTTATTTTCAACTTAAACAATTCTGTTATGCATATGCTTGTCAATAAAAGTAATAGGATATTAGTTGAGAAAAAGAATCTGTTTGCATAATTCAATATTCTTTTCATGGAATTTTGAATGAGATAATTTAAGAGCTCCATCAATTAAATTCTTTACAATTCCTATTTTGTTTTGAATGGAACGATTCGAATTAAAATTTGGTGTTTTTCCTGAACAAATAGTTTTTCTGTAATAATATACTGTATTGTATACTGTAATAATATACAGTAATAATATACTTTTATCGGTTTTTATTAAGGCCAAATCAAGAAAATTCAATCTACCTTCTGTTTCAATTTCAACAGTAAAGTGTAATATACATTAAGTAGGGTATCCACATTTTGTGCATACAATACAGAATCATCCAAATATCTTGCATAAAAGTGCAATTCAAAATTAATTCTGTTCAAAACTTCATTTTCCAATTCTTCGATCACAATTTCAACAATAATTGGAGACGAGACTGAGCCTATCGGAGTTCCAAATTTTTGTTCGTAGAAAGTACCACTGAATTTTAAGTGAACGGAATTGAAAACATATTCAACAGCATCAAGAAATTGTTTTTTCGCAATCTTAGTGTGAAGTTTGATCGTACCCCGTCTATCTTGAATAGCAAGTTTAACTGTTTCACATGGATCGTTAGGAAACATGGCTATTACATCAAAGGAGACAAAAATGTGATTTGTTGGAATTGTGACATTTTCGATTGATTTCAGAAAGGCGGCACTGTTTTTAATTGATCTTGCTGAAAGGGTGACTGATTCTTTGATAATTTTACTGAGAAGTCCTAATTTTCTCGTGGGTGAACCTACTGCCGAAATAACCGGTCGTAAAGGAAATTCTGCTTTATGAGCTTTTATTAGGCCATAGACAAGAGATAGATTTGTGTGAATTGTGTTAATGTCGCACCTTTCGATATTGTTTCCCAAACATTTTTGAAGTATTAATCTCTCTAGAATTTTGAATGTACCTTTTTGAATCATTTTTGTAGGATCATTGGGAATAACTGCAAAACTATCTTTATCATTCAAAATATGCATAATTTTTGATTATAAACATCTTGTAATATTCCAACTGTATTACTCCCTTTATCAGCCTTAGTAATCAATAATTCAGAATGAAGTTTTCAAGAAAGTTGTGTTACAAATAATCTTTCGCTTAATTCTTCTTCTAATCAGGTTTGCTGAGCACCAGTATTCGAAAATTCATTCGATAAACACATACATCTTGCTCTGAATTCTTGTACTTTGTTTTCTGGTAATTTTGAAAAATTGGCTTCAATGTCTCTAATGATTTCAAGGAATTGAATACACTTTTTCTCGCTATATTTGTTACTAAAGTCTTCACCCAACCTTAGAATGTTAATTACTTTTTGAAGAATCTCTACGTTTGAAATATTTGAAAACTGTGGGTCAAACTGGTCTCGAAGAAGAGCTAAGTGAATATTTAGAGTCAATTTTTGTGTATCACCTTGGATATTTAAAATGTTTTCAAAGTTTCGTTCATGTTTTCTATTATTAGTAAGGGCTTTTTCATTTAATTGAGTTTCTCTTGCAAAATATTCTTTGATGACGTAATCTGGTACTTGTTTATTCAAAATATCAAGAGTCTTCTTAACATTCGGATTTAGATAGTGTATTTTTGCATGGCAATCTTTTATAACAAGATTCAAAACAGATTTTCTGAATTGATCAGTGGTCTCATTGAATGTCTCTTTGTTTCTTTTGTTATTAAAATCAAAGCAAACTTTCTGGTTGATATAAAAAATCTTTTTTGGAGAAACCCCATGAAACCTACATTTTATCAAGAAATCTTTCTGTAATGCATCTGATTTCAGTTCTTTACTGTTTGAATAAAAATCTTTGATATTTTTTATTGGTCCTCCAATGATCTCCATCCCATTTCCCAAAATTTTCATCAATTTCCTTGAAGTTATTTCCCTTTGTGTCTTTTGGTGACGAAAATCAAGGAATTGTAATCCTATGATTATAACAAAACACTTTGTTTCAAATTATTATTTTTATTTTTTTTTGAAATTGGAAAATTTTTTACACAAATCAATGCTTTACAACAATACATTTTTTCTGGAATGCGGAAAACGAAACGATATGCACGCTCTCTGAAGGCACGCCATATACTAACTACAAAATGTCTAAACCAATAGATCTAAAAAATTCTTATATTTTACGAAAGCATTTTGAAGAGACTTGTAACAGAGAAGGATATTTACGACCTGAACTTGGAACTTTCGTTTGGGCGAAATTGTCGTTTTTTCGGCAATATCCTCCAAACCCCAACCTCTTGTAAAAGACACAAGTTAAAAAATTTTCAAAAAACTTCATGGAATTTATTCAGATCATCTTAGCCTTTAAAATCAAGATTTAGAAAACACCTACTTCTGACAAAATTATTTAGTTTTCATAAGTACCAATACTAAATTATGATTATATTTACAGAATATTCAATAAAATCAAGAATAGAGTAGATATAAGAATATATAAAATATATACAATAACACATAAGCATCTGTAAAAATTATAAAATTATACAAATTAAAACATAAATGCTAGTCAAAATATAAGTTCCTTATTGGTCAGGTTTCGTCCTTTCTTCGTATGGTGGGCTTTATCATTTTGGGTCTCATATGTTTTGGGTCTTACGCAATGGCGTATCTACGGAAAATAGCGCCTACGGCGAACTTCGAAATTGCGCCCCTGATAACTACCATCAATTTTCCTCTTTTTTTTTTAGTTTCATTGGTCCAATTTGGCGACCCTGCTCAAGTGTGCCTAAGGCAAGTGCCATGTCTGCCGTACCCTAGATACTCCTCTCGTCTTACGGCTTGATACAAGTTTTGGGCCTTTGAATTTGAATTTAAAAATTCAATTTTCCGAAAAATAATTCTCCTAGCCCCAAAATGAAATTGGCTCGCATAAAACTTATAGAATGTCTTCCTTACAAAATATTCGTAATCAGCAGAATTTTTTGACCTTTTAAAAAAAATGGTATGTCGGAAAGCTTTCAGTGCATACAGAAGTATTAGTGGTTGCTGAACTGCAATAACCAGCAAACTTTACAACAAAATTGAGCAGGAAGCGAGAGCAAAGTTGACAAAAAGCACCTAGAATTTTTATAGAGAAAAATATATAGAGTCGTGTAAACCGTGCAAAATGGTTGGAAGATTCCTCACCTTCGTCACTTTCGCATTTTACAACGCATGTAACAAGGTGTTAAAATGATGTTTCCACGAACAATAAATTCTACCCAACCATTATAAATCGTTGCGTTCAGATCGTAACGTCGGGGGCTCGGGTTTTCTTCCTCTTCGACGTCAAATTAACCCGCCTGGAGTCGAAGTTTAAATATGGCGGCGGGCGTAATGAGGTGGCAGCCTGAGGGTGGATTTTAATCAAAAATCGATGCGTAACGTCGATTCGCGAGCCCACTCGCGCTACCGCGCGCAACAAAACATCGGCCTTATTAAGGCCGCGTCTATTTGGGCCTGACTGAGCCCTGGGGTGTGTGGCGGTCAATTATCAAGCGGTATATGAGGCACCATTAGATAACGAGCTGGCAGATGCACGAAGGACGGAAAAAAATAAAAAAGACTAGTAATACGCGAGGCGAAAGATTCTTTGTTTATGACCCTAAAGGTAAGGTGGTAAGGTTTGCAAGCTACCGAGTCTTACCACTGTAATGCGATCCTTAACCTCCTCGGGAAGTTCTTCCGCGAGCAGGGCCTCCGACATTAATGGCCGTAAAGACGGCACGCGGGTACCCACGGCTATTTTCGGAGAGAAGTGTTGAAAATTACCTCTGTGTACGGCAGTTTCTTTAGATTTACATATCGCAGAGCTTGCATTCTGGTCCTTGGGACCCACTCCGTACTATTCCTGCCTGAGGACTTTTACATTTTAAAGAAACTCTCGCACATTCAGGAAAATTACAATCTTCGTCTTAAGAAGTTCCAAAGGTTGCAGTTTTTGTGCGGTTTGAGAGTCTTTTGTTTATCATTAATCATCTGTTTTCATCTATAATAAACGCTCATGCTGTAAATAAGAAGGTGTAAAAATTTTGTTGATCTACTGGTCTATATATATTTATTAAAAACGTTCAACATTTCGCCCTTCGACGTACAACAATTTAAAACCATATTGTCTCAATGGGTAGAATCTTATACTATACATGGAGTAAATAAGTCATTCTTGTTAGTCAAAGATCGTAAAAGCTGTACATTTTTCATCTTGTTAGTCGTTAGTTGAAAAACATTGTTTCGAAGAACCATAATATCTGATAAAAAAATATATTAATGAAAACGACTCGCACATGGTATTTGCATCATTAGAATTTTTAGTATGAAAACATTGGTGGGCCATCACATAATCCTTCAGCTTCCATGAGATATTCATGTGACACTTTAACATTGTAGCTGAAGGATTATGTGATGGCCTACCAATGTTTTTATACTAAAAATTATATATACTATTATATATACTATATTTTACCACATATTTTAAATGATAACCACATTATTATTACCACATTAAATGATATCAAGGGATTTTAAATCAGTATTTCATTCGTAATTCATATCGTATGCAAAACATGAGCTGATGAATTCACGGGATAATTTTAAAAGATTGTAAGACATTTCAAAAGATTCAAAAGTTTATCCACGGATTTTAGAGGATTTTGTAGGATTTCAAGCGATTTACCGGAATTTCAAAGTATTTCCGAATATTTTAAA
>JAUMHM010000078.1:42592557-42605433 GCA_032362435.1 Melikaiella ostensackeni | reverse complement strand
ACTTTGAAGGGGACAATATCGATTATGATGAATAAATTTGTATTTTTGATTTTAAAAATAAAGTCCTAAAACTTTTTCATCACGTGGTAATTATAGGTGAATCAATAAAATTGTATCATGAGTTTAGATAAAATTATTTTTTTAATTTTCTGATCGAATTGAACTCAAAGGCTGTTGAGAATTTTCAAATTTGTTCGTACTACAATTTACAAATATACGTGATATACACACACACAATATACAATATTTGCAAATAAATAATTCGCACCAAATAAATTTTAAAATGAAGTTCAACAGCTGTAGTGATTGAATAATCAATAATCTTTTACTTTTTCTCTATAGGAAATTTTATATTGAATTTTGACATAGTGGGGGTGAGCGACTTTACCCTGCTGGAGCGACCTAACCCCATTTTACGATACCTCAGAAACTGTCATTTAAAATATTGAATGGCAGTTTATAATTATTTGTTAAGCTAGATTTATAATTTTAGACGAATTATAGTTCATTTTTCAGCAAAAGAGATGAATTTGTAACTAAAATGATAAATCTTAACACAAAAAAAAACATTTTTAACAAATTAGTTAAACTTTCGACCAAAAATGATGATGTCGCAATGAAAAACGTAATAGTTGAAATTTCAACTGAAAAAGATTTTCATTTTGGCTCAAATACAGTTGAACTCAAGAAAAAAATACGAATTTTCAACAAAATAAATAAATTTGAAACCAAAGAAATGAATTTTCAACCAAGAAGATATTTTTTACCAAAAAAAGACGAACTTTTAACAAAATGTATGAATTTTTTCGAACTGAAAAAATAATTTTGAACGAAAAAAGATGACTCCTCAACAACAAAATGTAATAGTTGATATTTCAACCAAATATATTTTTATTTTAAATCAAAAATAGTTATATTTAACCGAAAAACAATTTTTCAACAAAATAGTTGAATTTTCAGCCAAGACAGAAAAAAAATCAACCAGATTGTTAAAGGTTTCGAGCCAAAAAGGCGAATTTTCAACAAAAAATTTGATTTTCAATCAAATAATAAAAATTCTGTCCAAAAAAGTTTAATTCTCAATGAAAAATGTAATATTTTAAATTTCAACCGAAAAGGGCGAATTTTCAACAAAATAGTTAGATTTGAAATCAAAGAGATAAATTTTTAACCAAGAACATAGTTTTTTACCAAAGAAAGACGAATTTTAAACAAAATACATGCATTTTCAACTTAAAAAGATCAATTTTCAACCAAAAATGAAATAGTTGAATTTTTAATTGAAAAAATTAGTTTTTAACGGAAAAATATGAATACTCAACGAAAAATCTAATAGTTCACATTTCAACTAAAAAATTATTTTTATCAAAATAGTTAAATTTTCAGTCAAGAGAGACAAAAAAAATCAACCAGGTTGTTAAAATTTCGGGCCAAAAAGGCGAGTTTTCAACAAAAAAGTTGATTCTCAACCAAATAATAAAATCTGTATTCAAAAAGATGAAGTCTCAATGAAAAATGTTATAAATGAAATTTCAACTAAAAAAGACGGATTTTCAACAAGACTGTTTAATTTGAAACCAAAGAGATGAGTTTTCAACCATGAAGATTAATTTTTTACCAAAAAAAAAAACGAATTTTAAACAATATATATGAATTTTCATTTGAAAAAGATGAATTCTCAACCAAAAATGTCATAGTTAAATTTTCAACTGAAAAAATTAATTTTCAACGAAAAAAGATGAATCCTCAACTCAAGTGTAATAGAACATATATTTCAACCAACAAAATATGAATTTTAAACCAAAATAGTTTAATTCAACCAGAAAACAAATTTTCAACAAAACAGTTGAACTTTTAACCGAATGAAATGATTTTTTTTTCAGAATCGTTCAATTTCGAAGAAAATAATTAAATTTTCAACCAAATAATAAAATTTTTTACCAAAAAAGATTAATTTTCAACTAAAATAATGAGTAAAATAATTGAGATAGTTCAATTTCCAGTAAAAAAAATTGATTATCAACCAAAGAGAAATGAATATTCAACTCTGAAATTATCTTTTTCTTTCTTCCTAAGTGTTGTTATAGATTTTAAAAAATTTTGAATCCCAGAGTGGGTGAAAATTTTCAATTTTCATATATTGGGCTATAAATTTTGTATGGCTATCTGCCGCCACAATTTGAATAGTGAAAATAAAAAAATAGTTGGAAAAGCAATAAAATTGATTGAGTGTCGTAAAAAGACTTGTGAACTACATTTCGAAAGTAATTTAAAAAGTAACGGTTTTTATAGTTACTATTACTGAAAAAAATGTAACTAGTTACCAATTCTATCGTTACCAAAAAAAAGTAACTAGTTACAGTAACTAGTTAAAAGGAACTAGTTACTTCCCATCCCTGGTAATTTATAGAAAAACAACAGGTATAAAATTGAAAAAATTGTTAGATTAGAAAAACATTATTACCTGAAAGCGAAAACAGATATGATTGATAATAATTTCAGTTTTGGTACATATTTCATTTATTAATTGCAAATTGAAATTTTTCTTCCACCCTGGGATTCAAAATTTTCTAAAATTTATAAAAACACCTAGAAAGAAATATAAAAATAATTTCAGAGTTAAATATTTATTTCTCTTTGGTTGCTTAATTTTTTTTTTAACCGGAAACTTCACTATTCTAGTTACTTTATTTATTATTTTACTTGAAAATTCATCTTTTTTGGTTAAAAATTGTAGTATTTGCTTGAAAATTTAATTATTTTGTTCGTAATTCAACGACTTTAAAAGAAAATCATTTTAATCGGTTGAAAATTAAACACTTTTGATGAAAGTTAATTTTTTGGTTGAAATGTATGAAATATTACACTTTTAGTTGAGGATTCATCTTTCTTCGTTGAAAATTAATTTTTTCAATTGAAAATTTAACTATGGCATTTTTGGTTGAAAATTGATCTTCTTTAGTTGAAATTTCATATCTTTTGTCTAATGTTCGTCTTTTTTTGATAAAAATTACTCTGCTTGCTTGAAAATTTTTCTATTTGGTTTCAAATTAAACGATCTTGTTAAAAATTCGTCTTTTTTGGTTGAGATTTCATCTATCACATTTTTCAATGAGAATTCATCTTTTTGGATAAACTTTATATGATTTGGTCGAAAATCAAGTTTTTTGTTGAAAACTCTCCTTTTGGCTTGAAATTTTAACAATCTGGTCTTATTTTATTTCTCTCTCGACTGAAAATTCAAATATTTTGATGAAAGTTCTTATTTTGGTTGAATATGTCAGTTTTTGATTTAAATTAAACTGTTTTTTAGTTGAATATAAACTATTACTTTTTTCGTTGAGGATTAACCTTTCTCGTTAGAAAATAATGTTTCAATAAAAAATGTAAGTATCCCATTTTTGGTTGAAAATTCATTTTTTTAAATTGAAAATTCATGTATTTTGTTTAAAATTTGTCTTTTTTCAGTAAAAAATTATGTTCTTGGTTGATAATTTATCTCTCTGGTTTAAAATTGAATTATTTTGTTTAAAATTTGTCTTTTTTGGTTAAAATTCAAAATATTACATTTTTCATACAGAATCAAACATTGTTGGATAGAAATTTTATTATTTGGTTGAAAATTCATCTTTTTTAGTAAAAAATTCATGTATTTTGTTCAAAATTTGTCTTTTTTGGTAAAAAGTTATGTTCTTGGTTGAAAATTCATCTCTTTTAGTAAAAAATTCATGTATTTTCTTTAATATTTTTCTTTTTTTTTGGTAAAAAGTTATGTTCTTGGTTAAAAATTTGTTTCTTTAGTTTAAGATACTATTTTGTTAAAAATTCATATTTTCAGGTAAAATTAAAAATATTACATTTTTCACTGAGAATCAAACTTTGTTGGATAGAAATTTTATTATTTGGTTGAAAATTCATCTTTATTAGTTGAGGATTCATATATTTTGTTTAAAATTTGTCTTTCTTGGTTGAAATTAAAAATATTACATTTTTCATTCAGAATCAAACTTTGTTGGATAGAAATTTTATTATTTGGTTGAAAATTTATCTTTTTTAGTAGAAAATTCATGTATTTTGTTCAAAATTTGTCTTTTTTGGTAAAAAGTTATGTTCTTGGTTGAAAATTCATTTCTCTGGTGTAAGATTTAACTATTTTGTTAAAAATTCATCTTATTTGGTTAAAATTCAAAATATTACATTTTTCATTGAGAATCAAACTTTGTTGGATAGAAAATTTATTACTTGGTTGAAAATTCATCTTTTTTAGTAGAAAATTCATGTATTTTGTTCAAAATTTGTCTTTTTTGGGAAAAGGTTATGTTCTTCGTGAAAAATTCATTTCTCTGGCTTAAGATTTGAATATTTTGTTAAAAATTCGTCTTTTTGGTTAAAATTCAAAATATTATATTTTTCATTGAGAATCAAACTTTGTTGGATAGAAATTTTATTATTTGGTTGAAAATTCATCTTTTTTAGTTGAAAATTCATGTATTTTGTTTAAAATTTGTCTTTTTTTTGGTAAAAAGTTATGTTCTTGGTTAAAAATTTATTTCTCTAGTTCAAGATTCAACTATTTTATTAAAAATTCATATTTTTTGGGTAAAATTAGAAATATTACATTTTTCACTGAGAATCAAACTTTGTTGGATAGAAATTTTATTATTTGGTTGAAAATTAATCTTTTTTAGTTGATAATTCTTATATTTTGTTTAATATTTTTGTTTTTTGGTAAAAAGTTATATTCTTCGTTGAAAATTTATCTGTCTGGTTTCAATCTTAACTATTTCTTTGAAAATTCATCTTTTTTGGTTGAAATTTAAAATATAAAATTTTCCATTGAGAATTAAACTTTGTTGGGTAGAAATTCTATTCTTTGCTTGAAAATCAACTTTTTTGTTAAAAATTGGCCTTTTTGGCTTGAAACTTCAACGACCCGATTGATTTTTTCTCTGTCTTGACTGCAAATTTCACTATTTTGTTGAAAAGTTGTTTTTTGGTTGAATGTAACTGTTTTTGATTTAAAATAAAAATATGTTTTGGTTGAAATATCAACAGTAAACTATAATCTTAGATGTATACTATTAAATACATTAAGTAGGGTATCTACATTTTGTGCATGTAAAGATAATACAGAGTCATCCACATATGTATCTTGCATAAAAGTCTAATTCAAAATTAATTCTGTTAAGATCTTCATTTTCCAAATCTTCCATCACAATTTCAGTAATGATTGGAGACAAGACTGAGCCTATCCGAGTGCCAAATGTTTGTTTATAGAAAGAACTATTGAATTTAAAATAAACGGAATTGAAAACGTATTCAATAGCATCGATAAATTGTTTTTTGTGCAATTTTAGTGTGAAGTTTGATTGTATCAAGTCTATATTTAATAGCAAGTATAACTCTTTCATATGGAATTTTCGCAGACATGGCTGTTACATCAAAGGAGACAAAAATGTGATTTGTTGGTATTTTGACATTTTCGATTAATTTTAGAAAGAAAATTAATTTTAGAAAAAATTTTTAGAATTTTAGAAACATTGATCTTGCTGAAAAGGTAACTGATTCTTTGATAATTTTACTGAGAAGTTCTTCTATTTTTTTTGTGGGTGAACTTATTGTCGAAATAACCGGTCGTAAAGGAAATTCTGCTTTTTGAAATTTCAATTTCTCTAGAATTTTAAATGTACCTTTTTGAATCATTTTTGTAGGATCATTTGGAATAACTGCAAAACTATCTTTGTCATTCAAAATATGCATCACTTTTTGATTATGAACATGTTTTAGTATTGCAACTGTAATACTCACTTTATCAGCCTCAGTAATCAATAATTCCGGATGACGTTATAAAAAAGTTATGTTTCAGATAATCCTTCGTGTAATTCTTTTTCTACTAAGGTTTGTGGAGCACCATTATTCAAAAATTCATTCGATAAACCCATAATATCTTGCTCTGAAATCGTGTACTTTCTTTTTTGGTAATATTGAAATATTGGCTTCAAAGTCTTTAATGATTTCAAGGAATTGATTACACTTTTTCTCGCTATATTTGTTACTAAAGCCTTCACCCAACCTTAGAATGTTAATTACTTTCTGAGGAATTTCTACGTTTGAAATATTTAAAAACTATGGGTCAGATTGGTCTGGAAAAAGAGCTAAGTGAATATTTAGAATCAATTTTTGTGTATCACCTTGGATATTGAGAATGTTTTCGAATTTTCGTTCATGTTTCTTAATAATTATTGAAGGCTGTTTTATTCAATGGTCTCATTGAATGTCTCTATTTCTTTTGTTATAAAAATCAAAGTGAACTTTCTTGTTGATGTCAAAAATCTTTTCTGGAAAAACCCCATGAATCTTACATTTTATCCAGCAATCTTCCTGTAATGTAGCCGATCTCAGTTTTTTATTGATTGAATAAGAATCTTTGATATTTTTTACTAGTCCTTAAATGACCTCCATCCCATTGCCCTAATTTTCATCAATTTCCTTGAAGTCCATACTACTAAAAAATGTTTAAAAAGTTTACTTCTTTTTATATTTATTTATTGTTACTTCCCTTTGTGTCTTTTGGTAACGAAAATCCAGGGATTGTAATCCTATGATTATTCATTATTGAACACATAAAACAAAACACATTTTGTCAAATTGTTATTTTTAGTTCTTCGCCATATACTAACTACGAAATGTCTAAGCCAATACATCTAAGAAATTCTCATATTTTACGAAAAGTATTTTGGAGACACTTGCAATAGAGAAAGAAAATTTACGACCTGAACTTAGAACTCTCGTTGGAATTTATTCAGGTTGCTTTAGCCTTTAAAATCAATATTTAGAAAATACCTATTTTTGACAAAATTATTTAGTTTTCATAATTACCAATATGATATCATGATTATATCTAAGCAATATTCAATAAAATCAAAAATAGAGTAGATATAAGACTATATAAAATAGATACAATAACAAATAAGCATCTGTAAAAATTATAAAATTATACAAATTGAAACGTATGTAAATGTTAGTCAAAATATAAGTACAGTACACAATGGCACATGATAAGATATGCACATATTGTTAATAAGGCATCTTCCTCAGAATACCATTTTTTGTAGGCAACGAGGGCATCATTTATTTTACCTGAATATATGTAAAAACCTTTTAGCAACCTTTTTTTGATAAGTACCAAGCTAACATTCTAATCAGTTCTAAAAATGAAAATTATATGTGAAACCTTTCGGCAACCTTATTTTATCAATATGCCTCCCTATAAGTTGCTTCAGCAATTAAACTTCTCTGACTTTTTCAATCGTTTTGCAAGCACCAACTATAAATTTAGCGCCGACGTTTTATTAGAGGCGTATATAGAAATTTACAGCTTTGAATCTGAAGATCTAAATGTAGTTGTGAAAAAGAGAGACATTAGAAAGAAAGCATCATCGATAAATGGCTAGTGGGTCCAGGACGAGTGCTCTGATTCCCATGACGCACCCGTTCGATCGATCGCTTAATTACGCGGCCTTAATCACTGCGCTGGCAGGACCGACAATTTTCTAATCTGAAATTCGCATTGCACCAATTAGCGCCCCTCCCTCCCTCTGAACCTCACCTCCTGAGGCTAAAAAGGTTTTGGGACCGAAACGAAGGTAGCCTGTAATTTCGTAGGATCCTCTTCCTCCCGTGAGGCCAAATTTACGGGAGAGAGCCTGCAGCGCCGCATTGGATGGACCAACCGAGTATATATGGGGAAGAAAAAGGTGCATATATGCATCGCTCTTAATTAAATGCCGCGGAATTACCCAGTGGACGAAACGAAAGTAACGCCCCCTATGAAAGATTCGGACGCAAAAGAGGAGAGTCAGGTGAGATCAATGGTGAAACTCGTTTTATAAAGATGTAACTCGAATTTGTATTCTGAAGAGAGGAGAAAGGTGGGGGTATTGAGGAAATGTTTATGTCACGTGTTGAATGCAAGTGGTCAAATATTATACCAATCAGTGCCAATGTTGATATCCAAATTGAGGAGCGAGGGCGAGAACCTAAAGGAAAAAGGTGATAAAAGTATACTTTTTTTCTCAAGAATCGAAGTGAAATCTACTTTCTTATGAAAATTTTTTCTGCACTAAGAATGAAACAGCTGAAATGTTCACAAATCAAGAATAGACTTTGAAACTACATGCTTTTGCGGCTCATTAGAGACCAGTGTACAATAAATGTATACTACAATGGAAAAAGAAGAAAAAGAGAGTCAACCATACCAAACTCTCACTCTTCCTTTTCTCCGTCTTTTTTATACTACTGGGGACCATCATGTTTCGAAGTCAATTTAGACTTTCTTATCAAGGACACTTTATAGGAAAACTACAGTTATAAATGATGGAACCTATATTTATTGGTAATCTCTTTGAAATTTGTTGTTTGTTTCTTTCATTGTTGAAGTCAAAACATACTTTCTCGTTAATATCAAATATCGTTTTTCTGGAAAATTCCATGTATCTTGGATTTTATCAAAAAATCTTTCTGTAATGCATCACATCTCAGTTTTTACTAATTGAATAAAATTTTTTGTTATTTTTCACCGGTTTTCCACTCACATCCATCACATTCCCTCAATTTTTATCAATTTCACTAAAAACAATAGTATCAAAAACAGAAAGAATCAGAATGAATAAGAATCTTTATAACTTTCTGCGTAAAAAATCCACAAGTTCTCAACAAATGTTTTGTAAACAATTCACCGCAACACTAAGTGGACAAACATTTCAATTACGTCGAGCAACAAAAAAGATAATCAAAGCATCCTATCATCAATAAGATTTAATTAATAAAATTTAAAGTTTGTTAATTTTTTGAACATATAGGCAGTAATCCACTTATTTAATACAGATTTTAATTTATGAGAAACAGATTCTTCACAGTGCAAATTATTTTCAATTTCAACCGGGAAGAAACTTCAGAAATATGAAGTGTAGCGTGCGAAATCTCACTGTAAGCTGACATTGACTGTTCAACAAGAAACCTCAAAGAAATTCTCATATTTAGGGAAAAATGACCACTTTTGGGAGAGACAAACCAGTCGCTTTTTAAGGACTGCATCATCCACCCTACCCTCGTCAAAATCACATTTTCAAAGAATGTCAACAGATTTTAGGAAAAAGAACACTCGAAAAGTTCACAATTCAAAAATAGACTTTGAGACTACCTATTTTTCGGCTCATCACAGACAGATGTATAATAAATTTTGGATTATTACCTTTTTCTATTTGAAAAATAAAATTATCTGAATAGATTGGTTTTCAATCAACACACATTTGATCCTCGCACTATGATCTGTTAACTGTTTCCTTCATTTCCCACGTTCTGTGTACATAAATCTTGTAAAAATTTTTCAGGTTTTTCAACTGTACAACTAATCTAAATGTTAACCTGGTAATTATCAAAAAGTAAGGTTGCCATGAGGTTTCACATACAATTTTCAATTTTATTATTAATTAAAATTTTAACCTAGTAATTATCAAAAAAATAAGGTTGCCATAGGTTTCGCATACATTCATTGAATGAAATTATACCCTTGTTGCCTACGAAAAAATGGTATTCTGAGGAAGATGCCATACTAACAATATGTGCATATTATGTACAACTGAGTACTTCATTTACATTGCCTCTAATCTTATGAATTTTCACAGATATTTTTTATTACAAATATATTTAATATACTTCCAGTTTTTTCAGGTTTTTTCAATTTTTTGCAACTTATTTAAACGTTAAGCTAGTACGTATCGAATAAAGGTTGCCATGAGGTTTCACATACTATTTTCAATTTTATAACTAATTAAAATGTTGACCTGGTATTTATCAAAAAATAAGGTTGCCATAGGTTTCACATACATTCATTAAATGAAATTATACCCTTGTTGTCTGGAAAAAATCGTATTCTGAGGAAGATGCCATACTAACAATATGTGCATATTATGTACAACTGAGTACTTCATTTACATTGTCTCTAATCTTATGAATTTTTACAGATATTTTTTATTACAAATATACTTAATATACTTCCAGTTTTTTCAGGTTTTTTCAATTTTTTGCAACTAATTTGAATTTTAAGCTAGTACGTATCTAATAAAGGTTGCCATGAGGTTTCACATACAATTTTCAATTTTATCACTAATTAAAATTTTAACCTAGTAATTATCAAAAAATAAGGTTGCCATAGGTTTCGCATACATTCATTAAATGAAATCATACCCTTGTTGCCTACGAAAAAATGGTATTCTGAAGAAGATGCCATACTTACAATATGTGCATGTTATGTATAACTGAGTACGTCATTCACATTGTCTCTAATCTTATGAATTTTTACAGATATTTTTGATTACAAATATATTTAATATACTTCCAGTTTTTTCAGGTTTTTTCAATTTTTTGCAACTAATTTGAATTTTAAGCTAGTACGTATCGAATAAAGGTTGCCATGAGGTTTCACATACTATTTTCAATTTTATAACCAATAAAAAATTTAACCTGGTAATTATCAAAAAATAAGGTTGCCATGAGATTTCACGTACATTTTCAATTTTATAACTAATTAAAATGTTAACCTGGTACTTATCAAAAAATAAGGTTGCCATAGGTTTCACATTCATTCATTAAATGAAATTATACCCTTTTTTCCTACGAAAAAATGGTATTCTGAAGAAGATGCCATACTAACAATAGTTGCATATTATGTATAACTGAGTACTTCATTTACGTTGTCTATAATCTTATGAATTGTTACAGATATTTTTGATTACAAATATATTTAATATACTTTCAGTTCTTTCAGGTTTTTTAAATTTTTTGCAGCTAACTTTAATGTTGGCCTAGTGCTCATCAAAAAATAAGGTTGCCATAGGTTTCACATACATTCATTAAATGAAATTATACCTATGTTGCCTACAAAAAATGGTATTCTGAGGGAAATGCCATACTAACATCATGTGCATATTATGTACAACAAAGTACTTCATTTACCTTGTCTCTAATCTCATGAATTTTTCAGATATTTTTGATTAAAAATATATTTGATATACTTTCGGTTTTTTCAGGTTTTTTTCAATTTTTTGCAACTCATTAAAATGTTGACCTGGTACTTATCATAAAATAAGGTTGTCAAAGGTTTGACATGTAATTTTCATTTTTATTACAAATTTGAATGTTAACCTGGTACTCATCAAAAAATAAGGTTACCAACAGGTTTTTACATACATTCAGAGAAAAGACCCTCGTTGCCTACAAAAAAAGGTATTCTGAAGAAGATGCCATATTAACAATATGTGCATATCTTATTATGTACCATTGTGTGCTGTATTGTGGCTAACATTCATGTTCTAATTTTTATAATTTTATAACTTTTACAGATGCTTATGTTTTTTGTATCTACTTTAGATTTTCCAATAGCTACTCTATTCCTGACTTTATTGAACATTCTGTAAATATAATCATAATGTCATATTGATACTTATAAAAGCTACATAATTTTGTCAAAGTAGGTATTTTCTAAATCTTAATTTCAAAGGCTAAAGCGATCTAAATAAATTTCATGAAGTCTTTTGAAAATTTTCCAACATGTGTCTTTTACAAGAGGTTGGGGTTTGGACGATACTGCCGAAAAAGACGACATTTTCGCCCAAACGAAAGTTCTAAGCTGTGTCGTAAATTCTTTACAAGTGTCTTTAAAATACTTTTCGTTCAAATATGAGAATTTCTTAGATATTTGGGTTGAGAAATTTCGTAGTTAGTATATGTCGAGCCTTCAAACAGTGTACATATCGCTTCAGTCTCCGTATTCCGAAAAAAAATGTATCGTTGTTTAGCATTTGTTTCTTGTGAACATTTTTATAATATAAATATAATATAAATAAATATAATAAAATAATATGATATAAAAACAACAATTTGAAACAAAAGTGTTCTTGTTTTTGTGTATTCAACATTGAAAAATAATTATATTACGAATCCTGGATTTTCGTCACAGACACTAAGGGAAGTAACAACGAATTAATAGATAAAGATAGAAACTTTCTTTAAAAAATATTTTGTTTATATGGACTTCAAGGGAATCGAGGATGTTGTTAAAATTTTGTATCTTGAGAAAAATAAAAAAAAAAGAGAGTTCATGAAAATGCAATTAATAAAGAGGGAAGGTAACAAAGCTATTAATTTAAAAAGAGATCTTGCTACATACAACAGAATTTGGGACGGAATCATTAATTGGATGTAATGACTTTAGTTTTGTGTCATAATTTGGAATTTGTGGATATTAATTTCCAATTAAAGAATAAAATGATCTGAATTTGGGAATTATTGAGAAATTTTTCGCCTATGCCAAAATTTCAATTTTCAATTAATGAATGAAATGTGTACCAAAAACCTGAAATTGCTATCAATCATATCTGTTTTTTTTTATTTTCACATAATAATGATATTTTTCTAATCTAACAATTTATCAATCTTATACCTGTTGTATTTCCTACAAATTACCCCCGATGAGGAACCCTAAATTGACTTCGAAACATGTTGTTCCCCAGTAGTATAAAAAACATGGAGAAAAAAAAGATTGTGAGAATGGTTTTGGTTGACTCTTTCTTTTTTCCTCCCTTTTTTTTCTTCCTTTTGTGTACATTTATTGTACAACTGTCTCTAATGAGCCGGAAAAGCACGTAGTCTCAAAGTCTATTCTTGAATTGTGAACTTTTTGGATGTTCTTTTTCATCACACACAAAATTTTCTTAAGAAAATAGATTTCATTTCGGTCTTTAAGGGGTAAGGCCACCATGCGCGTCAAAAAAAAAGGACATTTTCAGGAACGTTTTTCGGAAGTACAGTGAAAGC
>JAUMHM010000078.1:42565694-42575988 GCA_032362435.1 Melikaiella ostensackeni | reverse complement strand
TTGTGAGATTGATCTAAAACCTTTTCCTTCTCCTCCTAAACATCCCGTACCCAAATTTACCATACAAACTCCTTCATTCCCAGTAGTGAGACAAGACCAGAACCGAACGAGTTACGCTTACCCGGAAAGGGATTTGGCTTAATGGGATAATAATAAAAATAGGTGAGTGCAGTGCCAAGCACTGGAGACGAGGGTGCCAATAACCGGGATTAGCAGTGCCAATCACTGAAGGTTTAGAACTATATACTTATTTCTACTAATTTTTCAAGTTTTTGTCATTTGTTTTAGTAATTGAACATTCCAGTGTATTCGGCCTAGTAACGCGAAATGAGTGTAATTTGGAAATGACAAGGTGTTAGTAATAATATATTTTTAAAAAACAATTTTTTTCTTTTTTGGAAGATTTAATTATTTTGAAAATATTTCTGAGGGGTTCAATGAAGCGGGCAGGTGTTTTGCTGCATCGTCTTGTGGCTGAGAGGGGTCGAGACGAATGTCAGAGTTGAAGTTGAAGTTCAACTTGGCAAAGCGTAACCGACGCGAGATACTCGCTTCGCGTCCTCTCTTTCTCTTCGTGATTTTTATCCTTTCTTTGCGCGCGCGTTTTTCCCCTTCCATTACCGATGCTCTTGGAGTCTTGGAGGGCGAGAACCTCGACGAGAACTACCATTAGAAGCACAATTTGACCGCGGACAATGTGGACCACACGAAGCGTGATCGTTACCCACATTCAACAGCGGTTCTCAAGAAATTCGACAAACTTCTCATCAATTTTTAATTTTAGAATTGCCACGTTTGGAATAGATTTCGTGGCTCCTTGCCAGATCATTCTTAAGTTGTGTAGGTCGAATTAGAACCAATCTATTCAGATTATTCCATTTTTCCAGATAGAAAAAGGTAATAATTCAAAACCATGAAACATTTCTGAAAATGACTAACTTCCTCAAATTCGTAAACTATATTTGAATGGAGTAGATACCTTTTGGTAAATTGAGTTAATCATTATTATCTCAATTAAAATAAATCTAAAGTATTCATAGGCAACCCTGAAGATCGGAACAAATCTTTGCTTATTGTCTTAAAAGTAGATATTAATTTCTCATAGATCGGAATGAAATCTAGTTTCTTATGAAAGTTTTATGTGTTCTGAAAAAGAACACTCAAAATTTCACAAATCAAAAATAGACGTCGAGGCTACCCGCTTTTACGACTCATTCAAGACAAATGTACAATAAATGTACAAAAAACAAGAAAAACAGAGGGGAAAAAAGAGTGAGTCAACTAAAACCCGCCTCACATTCTTTCTTTTCTCTGTCTTTTTTATACTACTGGGGACCAACATGTTTTCAAGCCAACTTAGACATCCTTATCAGGGGTAATTTATAGGCGAACAACGCGTACAAAAATAAAAACATTATTAGATTAGAAAACCATTCTTAACTGAAAATGGAACAGAGATAATTGATAGCAATTGTTATTTTGGTACATATTTTATTTCTTGATTGAAATTGATTATCAAATAGGCAAACAATTCTGAATAAAAACCACAGTCAATTATTTCATACTCTGGATAAAGTTCTGAATAGCCCTTACCTGCGATTTTTTTAGACTTCGTATACTTATGTATTTTGACGCGCTAATTACAAAAATCATAGTGAAAATTGGCGAAGATGTGATCTTCATCATGAAAACCATAAAAACCACATAAGAGCATCGTTTTTCACGTTTATCTTGAAAACCATTAAAAAATTTTAAAAAATAGTTTACAAAAGTTGTAGAGCTAGTCAAAATACACATTTTATGTACGATCCAATTTTGTCGTACAAGTGAAAGTTTTCGAGATATTTGATGATAAAAATGAGAAATTCATACCTAGCCCCTGCTGAAAACGTAAGTATTCCTATGACCAATCACTGCAATTATATATATTTTTACTGAATTTTATTTGCGCCTCCCCACGAGACTATAGAAAGTGGTAGGGGTTTGACCAACATTATTTCTGTGGATAGAATAAGGGGTGCCTTTCCGCCTCCCAGAAGAAGTTGGGAAGGGAAAGGGGTTTGACCAAAATGGATCTATAACTTTTATCTAAAAACTTTTCCGAAATTTTTTGTATACACCGAGATAAATTCGAAAAACCAGGACTTTCATTAGTTTTCCATGGTTTTCGCCATGAAAAATCAAATTTGCGCCAATTTTCACTATGATTTTTTTAATCACCGCGTGAAAATACATAAATTAACAGAGTTTTAAAGAAATCGGAGGTAAGGGCTATTCGGAACTACACCCCATCTTTAAGTGAAAATTAATTTACACATATTCAAAATTCTGATCAAAAATAAAATCAATGTATCCAATTAATTACTCCCTCCTAAATTTTGTTGTACCTCCCAAGATCTTTCCTTAAATCCATAGCTTTGTTACCATCTCTCTTTATAAATATCATTTCCATGAGCTCTTTATTTCTTTGATTTTTCTCATTATATAAAATTTCAACGTCATTTCAATTAAAGTCACGCCCATGTGTATCAAGTTTCTCATATTTATCTTTACCTAATTTCACAATCAAATTATGTTTGAAAAGAGCTCTATGTATCGTATGTGAGCCCAATTTTCCTAACATTGATTTCAAGATACTTGAGATATTTCCAAAATGAGGAAGGACAACCATATCGAATTTATTGTAATCCCGTATATCGCTTTTGTTCTGATCATTGCCTTTAGTCTTAATTTGAACAATTATGTTATGCATATGTTTGTCAATGAAGGCAATCGAGTAATAGTTGACATAAAGTATCTGTTTCCATAATTTAATATTCTTTTCCTTGAATTTTGGATGAGATAATCTAAGAGCTGTATCAGTTAAACACTTTACAACTCTTATTTTCTTTTGAATGAAGTTTGATCATATTCCATTTTCTTCAATGCAAATTCAACTCTTTCATGTGGAAAGTTAGGAAACATGACTATTACGTTAAAAGAGACAAAAATGTGATTTATTCGTACTTCAACATTCTTAATTAGAATGTTTCTTCAATTAGAAAAAGACAATTAGAAGTTTAGAAAGGGAGCACTATTTCTTATTGATCCTTCCGAAAGGGTTACTGTTTCTTTAATAATTTTGCTAAGAAGTTTTTCTAATTTTCTCGTGGGTGAACCTATTGTCGAAATAACTGGTCGTAAAGGAAAATCTACTTAATGAGCTTTGACCAGGCTATAGGCCAAAGATAGATTAGTATGAATTGTGTCAATATTCTTCTTCTTCTAATATTATTTCCCAGACGTTTTTGAAGCCTTGATCTCTCTAAAATTTTCAATGTATCTTTTTGAAGCATTTTTGAAGGATCACTTGGATTAACTGCAAAACTAACTTTATCATTCAAAAAATTCATCATGTTTCGATGATAAAAATTTTTCAATCTTGCAACCGTAATACTCCCTTCATGAGCCTTAGTAATCAATAATTCAGGATAACATTTCAAAAAAATTTTAGTCTAAAAAAATTCCTCGATTAATTCTTTCCCCAATAAGCTTTGTGGAACTCCATTATTCAAAAAATCATTTGACAAACCCATAAATCTTTCTCTAGATTCTTCTACTTTGTTTTCTGGTAATTTTGAAATATTAACTACAATGTCTTTAATGATTTCGAAGAATTGAATATACTTTTTCCCCCATTTTGTTACTACAGCCCTCACTCAACCTTAAAATGTTGATTAATTTTTGTGAACTCTCTACGTTTGTAATATTTAAAAACCCTGGGTCAGTAAACATCCAAGATTACAGTTCACTGTTGAAATTGAAACAGAAGGTAGACTGAATTTTCTTGATTCGACTTTAATAAAAACTGATGTAAATTATATTATCACTGATTGGAACAGAAAAAAAAATTGTTCGGGAAGGACACTTAATTTTAATCCTAATCATTCCATCCAAAACAAAATAGGATTTGTATAAAATTTGATTGATAGAGCTCTTAAACTATCTCATCCAAAGTTCCATGAAAGGAATATTGAATTATGCAAACAGATTCTTTTTCTCAACCATTGTTCGATTGCCTTTATTGACAAACATATGCATAACAGAATTGTTCAAATTAAGAGTAAAAGCAATAATCAGAAAAAAACTAATATAGAGGATTACAATAAATTCAATACGGTTGTCCTACCTTATTTCGGAAAAATCTTAAGTATCTTGAAATCTATGTTAGGAAAATTGGTCTTACATACGACAAAACACAGACTCCCACATGGGCATGTTTTCAATTCGGACGACGTTAAAATTTTGTATCAGGAGAGAAATAAAAAAGGGAGAATTCATGGAAATGCTATTTATGAAGAGAGAAGGTAAGAAAGCTATTAATTCAAAGAGAGATCTTGCGAGATATAACAAAATTTGGGATGGAGTCACTAATTGGATACGTTGACTTTAGTTTTGGTCAGAATTGTGAATATGTGTAAATCAATTTTTAATCAAGGAATAAAATATTGTACTTTGGTTTTTATTGAGAATTGTTTGCCAATGTCAAAATCAATTTCAATGAAGGAATGAAATATGTACCAAAATAACAATTGCTATCAATTTTCTGTATTTTATTTTCAGCTAACAATGGTTTTCTAATCTTACAATGTTTTCATGTTTGTACCCGTTGTTTTCCTATAAGTTACCCCTGATGAGGAAGTCTAAATTAGCTTTGAAACATGTTGGTCCCCAGTAGTATAATAAGACTGTGAATGTAAGGTTGTTTTTGGTTGACTTTCTCTTTCCCCCCTCTTTTTTTGTTGTGCATTTATTGTAGGTTTATAGGTTGATTTTGAACCAATCCTTCAGGTTACTCCATTTTTCAAAACAGAAAAAAGTAATAATCCAAAACCATAACACATTTATGAAAATTACTAACTTTCTCAAATTTCGGAACTATTTTTGAATAAAATAAATATCTTTTGGTAAATTGGGTTAATCGTAAGTACCTCAATTGAAAGAAATCTTAAGTATTCATAGGCAATGTTCACGGAATGTCGGCAAGATTCGTAGTTTTGCACACGACTGAAACCCGAAACATCTGCTTTCTCGTGGAGTTTAAAGCCGAAAGGCGATTTCGCGAGCAGTGTCATGGGTTCGACCGAGGAGGTTTTTGGTTTTAGTTGGTATGCCTAAACCCGTCCTAGGAGACTCCAACTCAACCAAAGATTTCGCCCTTTTTCCTCCTTATAAAACAAGAAAAAAAAACAGTATTCATAGACAACCCTGCAGATTGGAACAAATCTTTGTTTAATGTCTCTCTTTTAAAATATCTTAAAGATCGAAATGAAATCTATTTTCTTAAGAAAATTTTGTGTGTGATGGAAAAGAACACCCAAAAAGTTCACAAATCCAAAACAGACTTTAAGACTACCCGCTTTTTGGGCTCATTAGAGACAAATGTACAATAAATCTACAACAAAATGAAAAAAGAGGCAGAAAAAAGAATGAGTCAATAAAAACCAAACCTCACACTCCTTTCTCCCGTCTTTTTTAGGCTACTGGGGACCAACATGTTTCGGAGCTAATTTAGACTTCCTCATCAGGGGTAATTTATAGGAAAACAACAGGTACAAAAATGAAAAAAACGTTCGATTAGAAAACCATTATTACCTGAAAATGAAACAAAGATAATTAATAGGAATTGTTGTTTTTGTACATACTTCATTTCTTGATTGAAATTGATTTTATTATAGCGAACTATTCTGAATAAAAACTAAAGTCAATTATTTCATTCTTTAAATGGGAATTAATTTACACTTATTCAAAATTCTGATACAAAACTAAAGTCAATGTATCCAACGAATGACTCCGTCCCAAATTCTGTTGTACAAAGTAAAAAAAATGATCATTTTTGTATTTTGCTCCAGCGATCATTCGACCTTCGAAATCATAATGATCTTATCAATCGGATCATTTTGATCTGCTTTCAGGGTCATCTGTCAGCATAAGCAAAATGGCCGCCAGTTTTTGATGTGGATGTAATAACCTAAATATTCTGTTTAAACCCGGGTAAGTGACAACTAAACTTAACAGAAGACATATTCTGTTATCAAATTTCGTTATTTTTTGACTTTTCAAGTACAATGCATGATTAGAAATGATAAAAAGCTCGCATATGAGCTGAAGTACTCCAAGAACGTCGGCCGTCTTGGCTTGACTTGATTACACCTGAACCTGAATCAAATCATTATGACCTCAAAAATCGATAATTAATTCCGGCCGATCAAAATGCTCTTGGTTTCGGTATCATTTTTGTTGCATATCAAAACGATATTGATTCCCGTTTCATTTTGAACATTATTCTTTACTGTGTATCTCGCAAGATCTCCTTTCAAATTAATAGCTTTGTTACCTTCTCTCTTTATAAACAGCATTTCCGTGAACTCTCCCTTTTTTTATTTCTCTAACGATACAAATATTAACATTATACCAATAAAAATCATACCCATGTGTAAGTCTATGTTTTGTAAGGACCGAATTATATCTTGCACTTCTATGAAAATAAATTATTTTTATGTTCCTCTTTTCTTGTTCAAAGTGACCTCCTCGTTTGCCCTGTATAAACAGTATCACACTGTCTATATTTAAATTTGTAAGTCACACATTGTTTATCAAGTTTCTCATATTTGTCTTTACCCAATTTTACAATCGAATTCTTTTCGAAAGGAACTCCTCATATCGTATGTAAGCCTAATTTTCCTAACGTTGATTTCATGATACTTGAGATTTTTCCAAAATAAGGTAGGACAACTCTATTGAATCTATTGTAATCCTGTGCATTGTTTTTGTTCTCTCTAAAATTGTTGCAGGTAATTTCTCAAAATTCTTGAAGTCTTTTAAAATCACTTAAAATCTGTGAAAACTCTCGTAATCCTTTGTAATCCTTTGAAATACCGGCAAACTTTTGCCACTCCTTGAAACCTTTTAGAATACCTTAAAATCTCATGAAATCCCTGAAAAGCTTCGAAAATTTCGTTAACAACCATAAAAATTTTGTAATTTTTTAAAATACTATCCTTTGAAATTCTTTAAAATCTCTTAAAATCTCTTGAAATCCTTTCAAATCACTGTTATGCACTGCTATGCAGACCATTCTATTATGCATTTATTTGTCAATAAAGGTAATGAGATAATGGGTGAGAAAAAGAATCATTGGCATGATTTAATATTCTTTTCATGGATTTTTGGATGAGATTGCCCATAAGCCAAAGATAGATTGAGCCGGAAAAATGGATAGTCTCAAAGTCCATCTTTGATTTGTGAACTTTTTGGGTGTTCTTTTTTAGTACACAACAAATTTTCATGAGGAAGTCGATTTTATTTCGATCTTTAAGAAGTTCTTAAATTCGATCTATCCTTCCAAAGGTAGCTTGTAATTTCTCATTATCCGTTTATTGTGCAGAAACTGAATTCCCCCGTAGAAAAATAAATATTTCAACACTTTTTATTTGAAATAATGAACCCTTTCGCAATATCTGAATTGAAATTGCTTCTGGGATTTTAATTCTGACAAAAAACTGATGGATTTCAATTAAGTTTCACGCATCACCGACTCGATAGTTGAATGGAGCGAGTAATATGAATAATGAGCCTTGTCGGGCCTTGACAAGATTTGGGAGGTGGGTCGAAAAGAATGAATCTGGAAATCGTTTCATCGATCGCATGAAAATTGAATTCTAACAGAATAAGGGCTTAAGGGGCTTAAAGTATATCGGGCATGTGCAATATAAGATAAAAAACAAGTGGACGAATATTTTCATCTAGTTTACTATTTACATGGCTATTACAGACACAAAATACGGCTCGCAGATAGCCCTCTCTGTCGTCTGTGCGAAAATGGTGATGAGACATCCATTCATATCCTTTGTCACTGCCCCGCAATCGCTGGGAAGCGTCTAGCACTCACGGGCTGTAACTGCATCTGTGTTCATATCGGTCAAAGGCGTGGCTGCGGTCCTCTCCATACGGAGAGGGCTTTGGGATCACGCAAAGCCCTCTCTAAATGGAGAGGGCTTTGGGGTCATGCATAGGCTTAAAAGGGGACGCAACCGGATTACCCAAGCGTCAGGGGCTCTTTTGGTCTCAACCCCGACAATAATATTAAACATTATTGTTTACGTACTCTAAAAGGTATTGGCAAGTGTGGTACGAAGAGTTATTTTTGCAGGAAAACTTCTTCTCGTTTGTATTATTATCAAAATAATTTAGTGTGCCTGGCGGGCGGATACACGTGTAATGGAAAAAGGCATTGGTCTTTGTTAATTTCTTAATTAAAGTTATAAATATTCTTTTCCTCAAATTTTTTTTCCAATGTCGAAAACTAAAGTTAATTGAATTTCTAATTATTCTAAGCTGTCAACTTCCTCATTCAATTACAAATTTTAAAAGTAGATATAACTTCTACTAGCGGAAATTAAGGTTTCTAATTAGCGAAAAAATGGAAGCACAGATTTTTTTAGCCACATTTTTATTCATAAAAATTTCTATTGGATTTTATAAATTTCAATATTGTCTGCGAAAAACATTTTGCTCTCGTAATTCTTGCGTTGATAGTTAAATTATTGTGCAATTTAAATTTCTGAATGTCGACAGATGTGATTGAGGGAGTCGGCACGAGTACATAAATGCACAAAATGTAGAAAGTGTAATAAAGATTGAAAATTGCTGGGAGGTCGGAATTTTGCTCAAGCGAAAAAATTTATTTTCGGAATTGGAAAGAGATGAGATTTGCAAGTGCGCTTGCAAATTATGAATATTGCGTCGCCTGAAGCACCCGCAACGAGAGCCGTGCCAAGCTACCGCACAATATATAATTTTATGGCTCCACTTGGCACAACTCAGAAATCTCGAATGCTCAGATTGTTTGCACATGCACGTACCCACACAATGTTCAAATTCCCGTTGTCTGGAGAGAAAAATGCCCGAGGAAGATTAACGACCACTCGGAAAGTGTCTGCTGGACTTTCGGGGTAGGTGCAATCTTTTTGAAGAATATCGTGCAAGTGCCTCTGGCATTTTTTCGAATTTGTGCATACCCACCACTTTTTGCTGTTCAAATATTTTCGCAAAATATTACACAAAATTAGAGGTTTAAATAAGCAACACCTTTTTAGGGATTCAACGTAAGGGTTATCGGATTTCTGCAATATTTTATTACAATTTGAAGTAGACTTAGTATAATTTTGAGGGTTGATTTAGAACCAATCTATTCAGATTATTCCAGTTTTCGAAAAAGAAAAAGGCAATAATCCAAACAGATAACATGTTTTTGAAAAATTGCTAACTTCTTCAAATTTTTAAAGTATATTCAAGTAAAATATATAACTTTTGGTAAATTAAGTTAACTATTAACACCGCAAGTAAAAGAAATCTCAAGTATTCAGGCAACCCTGCAGATTGGAACAAATCTTTGCCTAATGTATCTCTATTAAAATTTCTTAAAGATAGAAATGAAATCTATTTTCTTATGAAAATTTTATGTGCACTGAAAAAGAACACCTAAAAAGTTCACAATACAAAAATAGACTTCGAAACTACCTGCTTTTTTGGCTCATTAGGGACAGATGTACAATAAATATACACAACAAAAAAAAGAGGGGAAAAAAAAGAGTCATTCAAAATCAACCACACACACTTTCTTTCTAAATAATGAAACATACATTAATTGTGTATATGTTCATGGCAGCCTTTTCTTAACAAATTCAAATAGATTGATCGAATTCATTGATACTTTCATTAAAAGTTTCTTTGTTATCTTTTTTTGTTGAAGTCAAAACATATTTTCTTGTTAATATGAAATTTCTTGTTTGAAAAGAACCCACGAAACTTGCTTCCTATCAATGATTCCTTCTGTAATGCAACCAATCTAATTTTTTACTAATTTAATTTAATTTAATTCTTTAATACCGCTATACCAGACTTTCAGTAACATCTATCATAAAATCACATTACAACAAGTTTTTATCAATTAAACTGAAAAGTACTTAAGATTTCTTTTAATTGAGGTGTTAATCGCTAGCTCAATTTACCAAAAGATATATATATATATATATATATATATTCTACTGATATATAGTTTACAAATTTAAAGAAATCAACAATCTTTTGGAAATGTGCTATTAGTTTGGATTGTTACCTTTTTCTTTTTTCAAAAATGGAATAATCTGAATAAATTGGTTCTAAATCAACCCACGAAATTTGATCTTGGCACTATGATCTATTTCCTTCATTTCCCATGTTATGTGTATATAAATCTTGTTATAATTTCTTC
>JAUMHM010000078.1:42544901-42565594 GCA_032362435.1 Melikaiella ostensackeni | reverse complement strand
CTGAATAAATTGGTTCTAAATCAACCCACGAAATTTGATCTTGGCACTATGATCTATTTCCTTCATTTCCCATGTTCTGTGTATATAAATCTTGTTATAATTTCTTCAGGTTCTTTCAATTTTACAGCTAATTAAAATTTTAACCTAGTACTTATCATGAAATATGGTTGCTAAAAGGTTTTACAAACAATTTTCATTCTTACAAACATAAATCTTGCGATAATTTTTGCAGCTTCTTTCAATTTTTGCAAGCAATTAAAATGTTAACCTAGTGCTTATCAAAAAAAAAGGTTTTTGAAAGGTTTTACATATATTTAGGGAAGAAGAATTTATATCATCGTTACCTACAAAAAATAGTATTTTAAAGAAGATGCCATATGGAAAATATGTGCATTCTGTTATTATGTACCATTGAGGGCTTTATTTACATTTTTCTTAATCTTATGATTTCTTCAGATGTTTTTGATTTCAAATATATTTAATATATTTTTCAGTCTACTATACATCTGTTTTTTCTAAGTATACTGTTAATGTAATTGAAATGTCATCCTGGTACTCATTATAAATATAAGAAGTTTGCCAGAAGGATGTACATAATTTGAGGTATAATAATTCAATACAATTAAAATTAAATTTTCTTAATTGAATGTAAAGATATTTCACTGTCTTATTATTGTCTCTTCAAACTGAATTCCGAATCTCGATACTTAGGGCTAAGACTTTCTGTATAATTTCCTAAAATCTATTAGCATTCTTCAAAGAGATGATTTTTACGAGGATTTGGGACTAGTTATTTTCTCAAAAAAAATGGTAAAATGATGGTTTGTCTAAGGGTCTATATACCCAACACTAATTTGACTTACGTTTCGAATTTAATGCCTGGAAATACATTTATTCAATTTAGTCCTGAAAAGTGCCGCTCAGGCAATTTCTTTTTGAGGCCATGTTTCAATTTTTTCAGTAATATCACTGATCTGACTCCATTTTTGAATTCAGCTGCTTAAAATACATAATAAAACCATGTTTTTCCATCACATACTCAAACACGAGGTTTTTTGAGGTTATGTCGAGATTTAATCGTGAAAGGTGCTACTCTGACCTCAGATTCGGATTCAGCGACTCAAAGTAGGTACATAGGAGTACATGTGACTCGTTAAGAGTTCTTGATCTTTTTTTTGTGTGTCTGTGTTATCACAGAATCAGTCACCCTTTCGTCAAGTTCAATTAAAAATAGTGCTGCCTCTCTAAAATTATTTAAAAATGTAAGAATATCAATAAATCAAATTTTTGTCTCCTTTGACGTAAAAGCCATGTTTTCTGACATTCCATATGAAAGAGTTAAACTTACTATTGAAAATAGATGGGATATGAACAAACTTCATACTAATATTGCCAAAAAACAATTTCTTGATGCTATTGAGTATGTTTTCAATTATGTTTATTCTAAATTCAATGGTACATTCTATAATAAAAAACTTGAAACTCCGATAAGCTGAGTCTTGTTCCCAATTATTGCTGAAGTTGTGATGGAAGATTTGGAAAATGAAGTCTTTGACCAAATTAATTTTGAATTGTACTTTGATGCAAGATATGTTGATATTCTGTACTTTCTTTACATGCACAAAATGTAGATACCCGACTTAATGTATTTAATAGTATACATTCAAGATTACACTTTGCTGTTGAAATTGAAACAGAAGGTAGATTGAATTTTCTTGATTTGATCTTAATAAAAACTAATAAAAATTATATTATTACTTGGCACTAAAAGACCATTTCTTCAGGAAGGACACTAAATTTTAATTCTAATAATTCCACTAAAAACAACTTAGGAGTTGTAAAGCATTTAATTGATAGAGATTTTAAATTATCTCTTTCAAAATGCCATGAAAAGAATATTGAATTATGCAAACAGATTCTTTTTCTCTACCATTATCCTATTACTTTTATTGACAAGCATATGCATAACAGAATCGTTCAAATTAAGAATAAAGGCAATAATCAGAACGAAAACAATATACAATATTAAAATAGATTCAATACGGTTGCCCTATCTTCTTTTGGAAAGATCTCAAGTACTTTGAAATGAATGTTAAGGGAATTGGGCTCACATACGATATACTATAGAGAGTTCCATTCAAAAGCAACTTGATTGTTACATTGGGTAAAGACAAATATGAGAAACTGGAAAAACATTGTGTAATTTACAAATTTAAATGTAGACAATGTGATGCTGTTTACGAGTACATAGGACAAGAAGGAGATCACTCAGAACAAGAAAAGATAAACATAAAAATAATTTCCATAGAAGTGCAAGATATTACTCTGTCCTTACAAAACATAGACTTACACATTGTCATGATTTCAATTGGGATGATGTTGAAATTTTGTAGCATGAGAGAAATAAAAAAAAGAGAGTTCATGGAAATGCTATTCATAAAGAGAAAAGGTAACAAAGCTATTAATTTAAAAAGAGATCTTGCGAGATACAACAGAATTTGGGATGGAATCGTCAATTGGATATAGTGACTTTAGTTTTGTGTCATAATTTTGAAAGGTAGGACAACCGTATTGAATCTATTGTAATCTTGTACATTCTTTTTGTTCTGAATATTGCCTTAACTCTTATTTTGAACAATTCTGTTTGGCATATGTTTGTCAATAAAGGTAGTAGGATAATGGTTAAGAAAAAGAATCTGCATAATTGAATATTCTTGGCCTGGTCAAAGCTCATAAAGCAGAATTTCCTTTACGTCCAGCTATTTCGACTATAGGTTCACCCACGAGAAAATTAGAAGAATTTCTTAATGAAATTATCAAGGAATCAGTTACTCTTTCGGCAAGATCAATTAAAAACAGTGTTGCCTTTCTGAAATAATTGAAAATCTTAAAATATCAATAAATCATATTTTTGTCTCCTTCGACGTAATAGCCATGTTTTCTAACACTCCATGTAAAGGAGTTACACTTCATGTTGAAAATAGATGGGATATTATCAAACTTCATACGAGGATTGCGAAAAAGCCATTTCTTTATGCTATTGAATATGTTTTCAATTGTCTTCACTTTAAATTCAATGGTAGCTTCTACTGTTTTGAACATTTATTGTACATTTGTTTCTAATGAGCCGAAAGAGCGAGTAGTCTCAAATTCTATTTCAAAATTGTGAAATTTTTTAGTGTTCTTTTTTAGTACACAACAAATTTTTGTAAGAAATTAGATTTTATTTCGATCTTCAAGGACTCCATACATTTTCTGCCACCCTGGCAATCTGATGAATAGTAAGAGACTTTTGGTACTGGACCACCAAAGAACTATGCAAATCGTACAAGGACGCTTTATTGGAAGAATTACGCTCGCGATCCGCGATAAAGGCGCTAATTGATCAGATATATCAGTTTTAAGTAATTAAGAATGGGTGTTCGCTTACGATACAGGTGCAATTAAGTAAGGTTTTTATCTTCGAAGTAAGGCGCCCTCGAGGACGTCAGATAAGTATTGAAACCTTCAGCTAATTCTGATCTAAAGCGGGCTGTACAATAATTTGATTCACAAAATACAGATTATGAAGCAGTTAATAATTAAGCGGGCAACTTAGATGTGATTCTTCAAGTTTGATAAGTTTTATTGTATGTTGTTATTAAATACTAAGGAGAAAAGTGTACTCATTCGCAGTACCTTGATTACAGTCAAAATATAATTAACACTCGCAGTAATTGCGGTTTTTAGTTTAATAGAGAGGTCTGGTCTTTTATTTCATTTGCTTTGAAAAAAGTTTGATGCACGAAAGTTTCAAATTTTAGAATTGTTCCTAATATTATTTGCAGCCTTAAGTATTTCCGAAAAATAAAAAAAATTCTTATTTATCATAAAAGGGGATGCTCGCTTCTGTAAAATTCTGGATAGCTTGTCACAAATACAATACTTCTAAAATAAATCATAAAATAAATCTAAAATGGGTCAGGGTCTCAACTCACCTGGAAAACCTGGAGAACCAGGAATTGTCGGGGAATTTTTATATACCTAGAAACACCTGGGAATGTCAGCGAAATTAAAAATGATTTTCTATTTATAAAAGAAAATTTTATAGTGCTGGACTTATACTCATTCAAATCAAACTTCTTTGATGATTTTCCCTGTACTCAGAAAAATATATTTTATTAAAAATATTCATATGTTAAGTAGGCACTGAATTTTGAGTATGGTGATAAAATCAAAATTTGTTTTAAGTATTATTCAAATTCATGTATTCTAGAAACAAAATTTAAGAGATGGTTAACTATGTTTTAGTATTAATAGTTTTTTAAAAATTATTTCGCGGTGAAAAGTAATATATTTAAAAATATCCTATAATTATTTGTCAAAGCTACCTGAACTACATACATTAATTGATGAAATCAAACGCCAAATTAATTTTTTACCAAAAACAAAAACGAATTTTCTACGAAAAAGTGAAATTTTCAATTAAGGAGATGCATATTCAACTTAAATGATGAATCTGCAACAAAAAAAAAAAAATTATTGAAAAATTAGTTCCACTTTCAACCAATTAGATAAATTTTTTACCAAAAAAGATGAATTCTCAACAAAAAATGTATCAGTTGATATTTCAAGCAAAAAAGATTTAAATTTAAAATCAAAAACAGCTTAGTTCAACCAAAAAAGACGTATTTTTAACAAAACATTCAAATGCACAACCAAAACAGATTAATTATAAACAAGAAAGTTGCTTTTTTGATCAAAAGGATTAATTTTCTACCAAAAAGGTAAATTTTTAACTTAAACGATGAATCTTAAACCAAAAAGACGAATTTTTAATAAAAGATTTCCAATTTCAAACAAGTAGTTTAATTTTCAACCAAAAAAGATGAACCCTCAACGGAAAATATAATAGTTGATATTTCAACCAAAAATATGAATTCTGAACGAGAAATGTAATAGTTGATATTGCAACCAAAAAAGACGGATTTTAAACAAAATAGTTGTATCCTCAAATAAAACAGATTAATTTTTAAGCCGATGGAAAACGAATTTCCAATAAAACTGTTAAATTTACTACCAAAAAATAGAATTTTCAACTTGAATGATGAATCTTGAATGAGAAAATTAAATTTTTAACAAAATAGTTCCAGTCTCAATCAAAAACGATGAATTCTCAATGAAAAATGTAATAGTTGATATTTCAACTATGAAAAGATGAAGTTTCAACAAAATAGTGCATTTTCAGACGAGCAGTTGAATTTTCTACTAAGCTGTAGAATTTTTAACCCGAAAATATTAATTTTTAACAAGAAAGTTATTTCTCAACCAAATAGTGAAATTGTCTACCAATGCAGTTGAATCCTCAAACAAGATAGATTCATTTTATACCGAAAAGTTGTGTTTTCAACCGAAAATATAAAATCGCTACCAGAATAGATGAACTTTTAAACAAAAAAAAAACGAGTTTTCAATAAGAGTTGAATTTTCAACCAAGAAAGATTTTTCAGTAAGGGAAGAAAAAATATTTCAACCAGATTGTTGAACTTCTGAACAAAAAGATGAATTTTCTCAAAAACAGTTGAATTTTTCTACCCAAAAATATAAATTTCCAACAAAAAAGTTCATTTTCGATCAAAATGTTAAATTGCCTACCAAAATAGTTGAATCCTCAACCATAACAAGTTAATTTTCTATCGAAAAACTGCGTTTTTAAATAAAAAAGATAAAATGTCTATCGAAAAAGAGAGGAATTTTCAAACAAACAAGTGGAATTTTCTACTAGGAAATATGAATTTTCAACAAGAAAGTTCATTTTCAACCAAACATTTAATTTTTCAAACTTATACCAAAAGAGATGAATTTTTAAACCTAAAAGACGAATTTTAAACAAAAAGTTGAATTTTCAACTCGAAAATATGAATTTTCAACAAAAAAGTCAATTTTCCACCAAATAGTTGATTCCTCAATCAAAACAGGTTAACTTTATACCTAAAAATTGCATTTTTAACAAAAAAAGATTAAGTTTCTACCAAAATAGATTAATTTTTAAACCAAAAAGACAAATTTTGAACAGAGGAGTTGAATTTTCAACAATGAAGGCAATTTTCAACAAGATAGTTGATTCCTTAACCAAAACAGGTTAATTTTCTACCCAAAAATTGCATTTTCAACAAAAAGAGACGAAATTTCTACTAAAAGGGATGAATTTTTAAACCAAAAAGACGAATATTGAACAAAAGAGTTGAATTTTCAACTCGAAAATATAAGTTCTTAACAAAAACGTTCATTTGCAACCAAATAGGTGAATCCTTAACTAAAACAGGCTAATTTTTTATCTAAAAATTGCATTTTTAACGAAAAGAGATGAAATTTCTACTGTAAAAGATGAATCTTTAACGAACAAGTTGAATTTCCAACTCGAAAACATGAATTTTTAACAATGAAGTTAATTTTCAACCAAATAGTTGAATCCTCAACCAAAACAGGTCAATTTTCTACCTAAAAATTGCATTTTAACAAAAAGAGTTGAAATTTCTACTAAAAGAGATGAATTTTTAAACCGAAAATTCTAGTTTTTGTGAAAAAATTCATTTCCTAAGCACCTCTGGTCAAAATTTCCTGTAAATTCATGAAAAAAGACTCAATTTTGAGTAGGTCTAAATAGCATTGCTCTAGCTCTAATATTATCGAAATTGCAGCCTTTTGAATATGACCCCTTTTTTTATGAAATTCTGTTAACATCAATTTTGAAAATAAAATTTCTTGTTTTCTAAAATAACTCATTTATTGAGCATTACAGGTAAAATTTGTCAGTAAATTAATTGAAGAAGACTCAATTTTGAGTAGATATAAAAAAAGCGTTGCTCTAGCTCTGATAACACCGAAATCATACATAGTGTTCTGAATATGATCCTTTTTTAAATAAAATGCTGTGTAACATCAATCTATTAAATAAAAATTCTCTTTTTTCAAAATAACCCATTTCTTGAGCATTTTAAGTGAAAGTTACCAGTATAATGACCAACGGAGACTCAATTTTGCTCTAGCTCTAATAGCACCGAAATTCTGGCCTTCTGAATATGACCCTTTTTCATGAAATTCTCTGTTACATCACTTTCATAAATAAAACTTCTCTTCTTCCCAAATAACTCATTTCCTGAGTATTGCAGATTAAAGTTATCAGTAAATTAATTCAAGGAAACTCAATTTTGAGTAGATCTGAACAACGATGCTATAGCTCTGATAGCACAGAAATTATTTAATAACTTTTAATTTTATTTTGAATTTTAATTGTGGTCTTCTGAAAATTACCCTTTTTAGCGTTTTTTTTAAAACATTTCCTTGCTTAACTTTCCGACATTTTTAAAGGTGCCTGACAGAACGACGCAAAAGTGTAATTCATTAAATAAAAACAAAAATGTCTTATGTCAACAAACATGTCTCATTGAGACATGCTTAGGTAATGAGTTATTTTGGAAAACGAGAAATTTTATTTATAACATTGGTATTAGACAAAACTTCATAAAAAAGAGTCATATTCAGAAGGTCAAAATTTCGGTGCTATTAGAGCTAGAGCAATGTTTTTTTTTATATCTACTCAAAATTGAGTCTTCTTTAATTATTTTACCGGAAATTTTTATCAGAGATGCATAGGAAATGAATTATTTTTAAAAAATTAGAATTTTTGTTTACTTTTTTTTTGGTTAAATTATTAACTCACAATCTATGTCTCAGGGCCTTAAATTCGAAACTTTTAGCATTAGCTCATTCGATTCTTTTTCGTTTTACAGGAAATTTCATACACTTTGATTTTTGTACAGGTACTTGGGACTTGGGATGACTGGAGAGAAGCAATTTTAAAAAACTAATTTCTTCAAACTTTTTTCACCATTTTTCAAAAATATTGAAGGGTTTCAGTTTCCGTTAGAGACTCAGCTCCTGCAGCACTTTTTTTTATGATAAACTGAATGATTGAAGCCAATGAAATTTCATTTTTAACATATTTTCATGAAAATATGTTGATTAACCTCTTTAAAAATATCAAAATAGCGTTTCTTCAAAAAGGGCTAGGCGATTTTTTCTTTTCGGGCTCAAAATGATCGTGTGTCGAATTTTTTTTTCGATTCGATCACAGCTTGAGTCGAAGTCGAAAATTGAACTCATGATTCACCCGCTGAGTCGAATCGGATTTCATTGATTACATCACAACTTGAGACGGAGCCGAAAATCGGACTCGTGACTCACGCGCTGAGTCGAATCGAGTTTTTTCGATTTGATCATAGCTTGAGTCGGAGCCGAAAAGTCGACTCGGGACTCAGGCTCTGAGTCGAATCGAATTTTTTCGATTTGATCACAGCCTGAGTTTGTGTCAAAAAATTAGACTCATGACTCACGCGCTGAGTCGAATCGGATTTTTTTGATTCAATTACAGCTTGAGTCGGAGTCGAAAACTCGACTCATGACTCACGCGCTGAGTCTAATCGGATTTTTTCGATTCGATCACAGCTTGATTCGGAGCCAAAAAGTCGACTCGTGACTCAGGCTCTGAGTTGAATCGAATTTTTTCGATTTGATCTCAGTTTGAGCCGGAGCCAAAAAGTCGACTCGTGACTCAGGCTCCGAGTAGAATCGAATTTTTTCGATTTGATCACAGCTTGAGTTGGTGTCTAAAAATTTCGACTCATGACTAACGTCGATATGTCGGTTCAGAGTCAAGTCGAATTATTATGCTCATCACTTTTTCAATCCATCAAAAATATATTAATTTCGTTGGTTCTATTGCTCAATCTAGTAAGGCAAAGGTCAGACGTTATACGACTGACTCTAAATTGGGTTTGCGCCTTTCTCGTATGTGGAAGCGTCAAAGTTAATATGAGACGCGTTTACGATGGCAAAAAACTATCGAGTGAAATTGGAGACGAGCTTACTAGCAGCCTACTGGAGGCGATAGTTGATAGGATATTGGCGGCAGACGATCAAAAGACAAAACCATATGGCTGTAAAATCTTTTTTTATCCAAAGGTACTAGAATGAGTTTTCAGGTGGGCATTCGACTCGGTGATAATCTTCAGTGGCTACCGGCATGAATTCGAGCACAGGTCAGGGTAACTCGATATTTCGAAGCCATTGTCGTTTTCGCTCAAGGGCTTTAGCTATTTTTTCGACATTCGAGAGCATCCATCTGGGAAAAACAAGATTCAACCAAACGGAATTTTATTTTCTTCTCAAATTAAAATTATTGTTTCTCGAAGATCGAAATGAAATCTTTCTTTTTTATGAAAATTTTTTGTGTACTGAAAAAGAACACCCAAAAGTTCACAAGTCAAAAAATGGTCTTCTAAACTACCCAGTTTTACGGCTCATTAGAGACAAATGTACAATAAATGTACAACGAAAAGAAAAAAGAGGGAAAAAAAGAATAAGCCAACCAAACCATACTCTCACTCTTTCTTTTCTCCGACTTTTTTGTAATACTGGGGACCAACATGTTTCGAAGCCAAATTAGACTTTGTCTCTGGCGAAAGTTTCGGATGGGAATTCATTCTGAATCAATCTGATCCAATCCGAAAAAGTTCTCTATTTCGTTCGATCCAAATCGGTTAAAAATAAATCCCACTCAATCTGATTCAGTCCGAACCAACCCAAACCAAATTTCCAATCTGAATCAATCAGAATCAAACCAAACTACTCCAATTGATCTAAACCTATTTTCAATCCGAATGAATTCGATTCAATCCAAACTCGGATACATTCGGATTTATGATGATTGAAAAATCAGCGTATATCAATCCATTTTCAGATTGATTCGGATTTATTCGGATTAAAAATGTAGTTCGGATTCATTTGGATTGGAAGTTTGGATCAAATCGGATTTAGCTGGATTAATATTTAACCGATTTGAATCAAACGAAATTGAGAGCTCTTTCGGATTGGTTCGGATTGATTCGGATACAGATTTCGGAATAATTCTGAAGGTTTCGGAATGAATTCCTATGCGAAACTTCTGCTAAGGCTCTTCAGGGGTAGTTTATACGAAAACTACAGTTATAATTAATGAAAAATATATTAAACAAATTCAAGTATTACCTGAAAATAAAAATGAAGAAATTAATATCAAATGTTCTTTGGTCAATTTTTCTGTTTTTTTATTGATATCAAATATCTTTTTTTGGAAAAACCCATGAATCTAGCACTTTATCAGAAAATGTTTATGTAATAAATCCAATCTCAGTTTTGTACTAATTGAATAAAATTCTTTAATATTTTTCACCTGTCCACAGTGGTCAAAATCAGGAATTTACTGTTCAAAAAAGTCTACAATCTTCAATTTTCATCCGATCTACATTTTTTTTTATTACAGTTAAATAAATTTTCGACAGATCTGTAAAACGCGATTTTTGAATTTAGATTTGTTTATATTTATTTATTTAACGCACAGTGTGGTAAAAAGGGCAATTATGCAGTTTTTGTTTTTTTGTCAGGAACGATTGTCAAATATCACAAAACGTCCTAAATCCATGCGGGAGCACTCTCAGAATACAAATATTTTGCGTAATAATCAATTTAATTGTTATGAACAAATTGAGTCAACACATAAATAACGGAGTGGTTTGATGAACGAAACATTTTTTTTTTATTAAAATTGCTATATCTTATCCCTAGCGCAACATTGAATAATTAACATGTATAAAATATATATAATTATTATTGTTGTAAATATTTATTATACGAAAATTAATACATTCTCAGTTTTCTGCAAATTTCACCCCTTTTTTCAGTTTCTTTGCTTGATATGCACATAGAAGCTGAAAATTCTCATTATCAGTTGTCAAAATGTGATAACAATTATTGTTATAAACAAATCTGATAAACAAAACAAAATTTTGTCATTTTTATGCAGAATCTTCGGTTTTTCACTCGAATCTGCCTCAAAATGCGTTATAGGAGATGCCCAACTGCAGGAATTTGATGAATATCAACAATTGTCATTTTTTATAAGCAAACTGGATAAAGAAAAGCAACATTTCTTCATTCTCTTGCAGAATCTTTGGTTTTTTTACGCGAGTCTGCCTCTCAATGCGCTAATGGACTGGTCCAAGTACAAAAAATTGATGAGTATTAACAATTGTTATTTTTTATAAACAAACTGAATAAAAAAAAGAAAAATTTTGTCATTTTCGCGCAAAATCTTTGGTTTTTTCATGCGAATCTTACTCTAAATGCATTAAGAAGGAGGTCCAAGCACAGGAAATTGATGATTATTAATGACTGTAATTCTTTATAAATAAACTGAATAAACAAAAGCAAAATGTTTTCTTTTTTGCGCAAATCTTTGGTTTTTTTTCACGTGAGCCTGCTTCTCAATGCGTTAACGGAAAGGACGGAATACAGAAAATTGATAAGTATCAACAATTATCATTTTTTATAAATGAACTGGATAAAAAAAGGAAAAATTTTTTCATTTCCGCGCAAATCTTTGGTTTTTATACGCGAGTCTGCCTTTGAATGCGTTGACGGAGAGGCGCGAGTACAGAAAATTGATGAGTATTAACAATTATCATTTCTTATCAACAAACTGGATAAAAAAGGCAAAATTTTTTTATTTTCACGAAGAATCTTCAGTTTTTTCACGCGAGTCTGCCTCAAAATGCGTGAACAAAGAGGTCCAACTACAGAAAATTGATGAGTATCACCAATCGTCATTTTTTATGAACAAATTGAATAAACAAAAGCAAAATTTTGTCATTTTCGCGCAGAATCTTTAGTTTTTTCACGCGAGTCTGCCTCTAAATGCATTAACGAAGAGGCCCAACTACAGGAAATTGATGAGTATTGGTGATTGTCATTTTTCATAAACAATCTGATAAACAAAGGCAAACTTTTTCCATTTTCGCGCTGAATATTTGATTTTTTCACGCGAGTCTGCCTCTAAATGCATTAATGGAGAGACCCAACTATTAGAAATTGATGAGTATTGACAATTGTAATTTTTTATAAGCACACTGAATTAACAAAACTACGAAACATTGTTAATTAACAACAGTTGTCATGGTTATAAAGAATTATACATTTTTTGTATTAAGTGTACATTTTTGTTTATCATATTTGCTTATAAAATTGAAGTATTTAAATTCCAAACATGAGAATGTGATATTTTATATAAAATTTGCTTATTAAATTGGCGAATGTTTTGAATGAATAATGTTCTGTAGTTGAGTCTCTCTCTTGACGCATTTAGAGGCAGACTCGCGTGAAAAAACCTGAGATTCTGCGCGAAAATGCCAAATTTTTGCTTTTGTTATCCAGTTTGTTTATAAAAAATGACAGTCATCAATACTCATTAATTTTCTGTAGTTGGGCCTCTTCGTTAATGAATATAGGGGCAGACTTGCGTGAAAAAGACCAACGATTAGTTTACAACAATTGAGTTGATTATTATGCAAATTATTCGTATCTTGGGAGTGTCCTCGCATGAAATTTAGACATTTTGCGATATTTGACAATCGATCCTGAAGAGAAAAAAGAAACGAAACCTGCAGAATTGCCCTTTTTACCACACTTTGCGTTAAATAAATAAATATAAACAAAGCCAAATTTGAAAATCGCATCTTACAGATCTCTCAAAAATTCATTTAACTGTAATTTAAAAAAAAATGGTAAATCGGATGAAAATCGAAGGCTGTAGACTTTTTTGAACAGTAAATTCCTGATTTTGACCACTGTGCGGACCTCCAATCACATTCATCCCATTTCCGCAATTTTTATCAAATTCACTAAAATCCATAATACCAAAACAGAAAAATCAGAATAGATGAAAAATTAACTTTCTGCGTAGAAAATCCAAAAATTGTAATCAAATGTTTTGTAACAACTCACCACAACGCTATTTGAATAAACATTTGAAATACGTCAAGAGCACAAAATAGATAGTCAAAACATTTTATGTTAGTCAATTTTATGATAGTCATTTTATGATAGTCAAAAACATTTTACCATCAATAAGATTTAATTATTAGAATTACCTTTTTTCATTTTGAAAAATCGGATAACCTGAATAGATTGGTCCCAAATCAGCCTACAAAATAATTTTTTTTCTGCAAGCGGAATTACTGAAATGTGAAATATACTATTTATATATTTGCTTTCCAGGACTATTTTATCTTATTTATACAGAAACTGAACAATTTTCAACTGCAAAAATTTTGACTCTTGCTTTAATTATAATATAGGTTTCGTAATTAATACAGGGCTGCTACAGGTCAGGGAATTCCAGAATCTTAGAGGAAAGTTCGAAAAACTGAAGTTGAAGTTTATAAAATTCTGTATGAATGTTGTCACTAAAAATGTTTAAGATGAATTTGAAAACAAATTTTTTTGCATTAACATTATTAATCTCCTAGACAGGCTTCAAAGTTCCATACTTTTTAATTTTTTGATACTTTTTTAGATAAGGCTACTTTCTTGTTCCTTTTTTCAGTATAAACCTCCTTTTTGCTACTTTTTCCAGTAAAGTGAAATGAAAAATTGATCGTATTAACAAATTTAAGCTTTTTATTCAATAAAAAAATGAAAGAAAGGTGTGCCTAAAAAAACTATTCTACCAAAAAAAGGAGAGAAATCAGTCAAAATGGAAGAGTCGATGTGTTTCCTGAAAAATCTTAAAATGAGAAGGCATGGTATAAATAAATTTATCACTCGTTTATCAGCTTTTTTCGAAAAAAATTTTTATGAAATAAGATGTAAGTTTATTAGATTCTCACGTAAAATTATGTAAATTCAATATTTTTGACGTTTTTTTAAACACAAAATTAAACTTTTGAAAATTGAAGAAAATTGAGAATTCAGTTTTCAGCAGTTAAATTTAAAGCAACTGAATTCACAATAGTTGATTTTATGAAAATTGTATTTTCAACTGCTGAAAATAGAAGAAGATTCAAAATTCAACTGTTGAAATTTCAATGTTAAATTTTCTTCGATTTTCAACAGTTGAAAATTTTTAAAAAAGTGAATTTTATATTTTTAAAGTCTTAAAAATAGTATATTTACATAAGTTTACATGAGAATTTATTAAATAAACCTTTCAATCCTTAAATTAAAAGTTCTGAAGATGGTCGACTTTCTAGAAAGCGGGTCGCCATTTTTTTCTTGAATTATCAACAGGCAACAATTCATTTTTTTTAAAGCATTATTCATCTTAGTTGCATTTCATCTTTTTGGTTTGAAAATTCATCTTTTTGGTTGAAACTTCAACCATTTTGTTGAAAATTCGTCTTTTTGGGTGGAAAGTTCAACTGTGTTGTTGAAAACTCGTCTTTCTGGGTTAAAATTTTAGCTGTGTTGTTGAAAATTCATCTTTTTGGGGTTGACAGTTCAACTATTTTGGTAGAAAATTGGAATGTTTGGCTGGAAATAAGCTTTTTTGTTAAAAATTCATATTATCGGTTTAAAAATTCAACTACTCTGTAGTAGAAACTTCGTCTTTTTGGCTTGAGACTCCAACAATTTGGTTGAATTTGTTTATCTTTCTTGACTGAAATATCATTCTCGGCTGAAAATTCAACTCTTTTGATAAATTTCGTTTTTTTTGCATCGAAACTTGATGTCTTTTGATAGAAATTTCTTCTTATCAACTTTTTTGGTTGAAAATTCAAGTGTTTGGTTGAAAATTCCTCTTTTTCATTGAAAGTTCAACTGTTTTGTGGAAAAGTCGTTTTTTTCGGGTGGAAAATTGAATTATTTGGTTGGAAATTTACTTTCTTCTTGAAAATTCAACTGCTTCGATGAAAATTGGTTTTTTGGCTCAAAAATTCATAGGTTTTGGTTGAAATTGTTTTCCTTTTTAGACTGAAAAATCTTTTTTTGTTGAAAATTCGTAATTTTTATTTAAAAATTCAACTATTTTGGTACAAAGTTGAACTATTTGTTTGGAAATTAACTTTTTTATTGAAAATTTAAATGCTTCATAGAGAATTCATCTGTTTGGTTTGAAGCTTTGACAGTTTAGTTTCACTTTTTCTAATTATCTTTTTTGGTTAAAAATTCAACTGTTTCGTTGAAAATTCGTCTTTTTGGATTGAAAATTCAACTACTTTTGTAGGAAGTTGAAGTTGAAAATTTGTCTTTTTTGGTTGAATTCAACTATTCTTGATTTGAAATTAAAATATTTTTTGGTTGAAAATTCAACTACTTGGTTGAAAGTCGAACTACTTTGTAGGGAAATTCACTTTCATGGTTGAAAATTCGATTTTTTGCTAAAAAATTAATCTTTTTGGCTGAAAATTCATCTTTTTGATTGAAAATTTATCTTTTTCAGTTGAAAATTCATGTATTATGTTGAAATTCTGTCTTTTCTGGTAGAAAAATGTTACATTCACATAATTTTACATGAGAATCAAACAAATAAACATTTCCATCTATAAAAAAAGAATTTGTGAAAAAGTAGATTTTTTCGAAAACGAGTAGACATTGTCAAATAATTTTTTGACAGATCAATAGTCATGCAATGGAATCTCAGCAGTGAACTAATGAGATTTAAGAAAAAATCCCAACTCTGATCATCTCTTTGTTAGATGCAATCTTCGGGGCTGTTATTATTCACATACAGAAATGTATGAAAGAAATTTCGCTTCAAAATGCGTTCTTTTTTAAGTTCAAAGTATTTTTTACACTACTTTTTTATTCCAAAAGGTAATTTTTGACTAATTCATGAAGAATACTTTTTCATAATTTATTTTTAATTTTTTAGGATACTTTTTTCTTCCGAAAGATGTTTTTTGAACTTTTTTTTAGTTCCATAGAGCACTTCGAAGCCTGCCTAGGTGTAAGGTTGTTTATATGCCCGAAAAAAATTTATAGCCGTCAGGGAAAGTGAAAAGTTAGTCAGGGAAAAGTCAGGGATAATCAGGAAATTTCGAAATTTGGAATTTGCAGCAACCCTCTTATATTTCGTTCATTTGACCTACAAGCTATTAAATTCAAAAACGTCCAATCGGGTAGGTCCGAACCAACAAGATATTCTTTATCACGTCTATGAATTTCAAAAATTAATTTAAGAATCTTATCTTTTTTGTCATTCTATAAGACTCCTCATTCAAAAATGTGATATGTCTTTTTCTGGAACACTTTCAAAGATTAGTTCTTCGGAATACAAAAGAATTTATATAAGTTTATGGTTTACTTAATACTTATTGCTTATTGGAAATCGAATATAGCGTATGCCATATGGTATCACTTTTTGAAAGAGAAACTCACTTCTATCGACATAACTTTAAAAAAAAGCATTTGAGCCCTGCATTCTGAAAGTTACGACATTTCGATATATCCACCCCCTTTGTTTGGCGTGAAACGCCTTGCTCGCTTTTTAACGCGCCCAGGCGATGCAAGGCGCACTTTTCCACTTTCTAGTGTCATAACTTACTATGGGGGTGTAAGAAGTAACACCATAGCCTTATGGGGATCACGTTTTCGAAGCTTCGAACCAGGTAGACGGTAGAGATTCGCAGGCGGCATCCTTACCTAGGATTTCACCGCCTCGAAGGTGGTCTCTGATTAGATGTCACATAAAGAATAAAAACTTTTTGTCTGGCCGCGTTCCCATTTTCCGACGGCGAAAACACATCATTTGTGTCACATAACTTCTCATTTCTATACTGGTCTCGAAAAAACTTGGTAATTTCTGAAAGATAAAGTTTATGTGAAACTCGCAGGGGTAAATTCTCATTTCGTTGGATGATGGTTTTTGAAATTTATTTTAATTGAAAGAGGGTGTAAGTCAAGGACCATATGGCGCGCAGTGGGAATAAACGTAATTTTTGTTTGAAATCGTAGACCTTTTGGTAGGAATAACCTATAGGCATGATTTTTAAAAATTTTAGATGAATACGTACAAAATATAGAAAAATTACGGACAAGGTGAAAAAAATTATTTTTGACCTTGAGAATCTAGGTTAAAGTTGACATTTTATGACCAAATTTTAGATTATCTATGACCGCGAGGGCTCAGGTGAGACATTTTACGTGATGAAAATTTTTTTCAGATTTCTTCCTGCTGATTCAAAATATGTCCTGTAATTTGAGCTAGCACTTTCTGATTCTGAGAAAAAGGCGATTGAATGTTCTACTCGATTTTTTTTTGAAGGACTAAACTATTTCCACCGATTTACATTTTTATCATTCATGGTATTTTAAGGGTTTTGTGGTCGCTTGTTTCAAATCCGAGATCAAACTATCAAAATCAAAATGGCGGATCCAATATGGTTGGTCAAACCTCTTACAAAAACACCGATAAGGTTAAAATTTTATATTAATGAGTTTTTTCAGGCCACTCATTTCGAATATGAGATCAAAATTCAAAATGGCGCCAATATAGATAGCGGATGAAACCTGTTATAAAAACACCCATATGGCAAAAATTTCCTATTGCAAAGTTTCTTGGGTCACTGATTTCGAATCTAAGGTGAAAATGTCAAAATTCAAAATAACGCATCCAATATGGCGGATGAAAACTGTAAAAACGATACGGACATAACTTGAAATTGCCTTCCATCGTTAAAAAAAAATAAAAATGAGAACCATTGAGAAATAGTTCCTTTTATAACTATTGTCGTAGTAATAGATTTCATCAAAAATATCAATAGTGTTAACAGCAAATAAAAAGTTTTTGGTTCATGAGACGTTATTGAGCAGAAAACGATATATATTTTTTTAATTATGAGAAGACTAAATTTTATATACTTTTTCACACAGAAATAATCTAAGGTAAGGTTTTTTAAGCTTCAATATGTTGTTCTTCATAGAAAATTACCTTGAAACAATAGAATTTTTGAGACTACTTGTACTTGTTTTAGTTATGTTCTATATATGATGATAAAAATAATTATAATTCAACGAAAATAACGTTTTAAAATGAGCAACACTAAAAGTTTGAAGCAAAAATCAGATCGAACGTTTGGATTCTTTTTCCTTTTTGTTGTAGATTTATTGTAAATTTGTCTCTAATGAGTCAGAAAAGCGGGTATTTTCAAAGTCTATTTTCTATTTGTGAACTTTTTGGGTGTTCTTTTTTAGTGCACAAAAAACTCTTAATAAGAAATTAGATTTCATTTCGATCTTTATGAAATTTTAAGAAAGACATTAAGCAAAAATTTGTTCCAATCTGCAGAGTTGCCTATTAATACTATTAAGATTTATTCTTATAGAGGTATTAATGATTGCTCAATTTACGAAAATAGATCTATTTTTATTTGAATGTAGTATGCAAATGTGATTACGTTAGCAGTTTTCAGAAATGTGTTATTGTTTTGGATTATTACCTTCTTCTTTTTTGAAAAATAGGATAATCTGAATTCTGAATGGATTTGTTCTAAATCAACTCACAAGAATTATGAGTTTCAGGAAGATAATATTAATAAAGAAATACTCATGTTAAAATTTTTAAAGTGTGAATAAACGCTTTTTTCGAGACAACTTTCTGAAAGCATTTTCATATTCTTATTTCAAGAGCTGATGCATAACTTACAAACAATTTCAATTATTATTCTCAAGAAATTTTATAAACATATACCCACATCGTCCACTTTTTTCAGAGAATATTAGGTTTTTCACTAATTCTAATCGGAATCAGCTTCAAAGTTGAGGAAATAAATTATCAGTTACAATGACGATTGTTTCAAAAACTTTGATAATTTTATTAGAAATACTTTCTATACTTTTCGGAAATCACCGAACTGCTGAAGTGAAGTAGAATATTCGAATCGCAGTTAATTCTCTCTCAAGAAATTTGCAATTGTAATTATTTTCATTCATTATGATTAATTGTATCATAGAATAAATTTAACAAATTGAGACGAACATGATGTGTGTTAGTTTGCATTGTGGAATTTATGAAAAAACTCATAAACGTACGTATAAAGTCTAAAATGTATTACTGTAAAATTTTTTAGAAATGTATACTATTATGAAAATAATGATTCCACTATGAATTACATTTGATATACTTATGCAATTAAAAATTGTAAATATTTCATACAATTTTCAATCAGGAATATTAGGATTGTTCTTTTAATTCCATTTTTCAAAGGAACTGATCAAGGAATGTAGGCAGCCTCAGGAATATGAGGTAATTTTCGATCGCAAATATTTCTTTATACTTAGTAATTACTAAATTTCAAAAATTTTGTGTTTGAAAGTCTTTTAACTACATTCATTGAAGGGTTGCAGTACAGAACTAGATAACCAACACTTTTGCCAAAAATGTGTATTTGCATAAAAAATTCCTTAAAAAACAAAAACATGTTGTATTTATAGGATTTGTTTAAAATCTTAATTTTAATATAGTAATAAAAAGATTTATAATTCAAAACGACATAACTGACTCTCTGTACTTGTCTCCTATTTTCTTTTTCATTTTCTTTCTTCAATTCCCTAACCTCATACCTTTTTCTTAAACCTTTTTTGGCCATATTCCTCTTCCTAAAAAGTTTTTAAATACAATAAAAAAATAACATACTTCTTTTTTCAAAGAAAAAGCCCTCAACTAAAACTATTTGCCATTTTTTAGCACCAAAGTACCAATCAAATTCTAAGCTACAATCTTCAATCTTAATTTTCTACAAAAAAAACCACTTTTACAAAGTTTTTTTTCACTTAAATTTTTGCCTTGCGATCGGATACGATATTTCTTGATATTATTATAGTTTATTGAAAGAAAAAACATAAAACCTCTCTTCTTTTCACAGACCTTTCAGCGAAAAATCGTCTGCTGCACTGCGATACCGTCACACAAAATCTTTATTTTCCCGGACAAGAATAATTTTTTTAGATAAAAATTTTTTATCCTTATTCAGTCTCCCCATTTCTCGGAAGCAAGTTTTTACTTTCTTTTTTGAATTGAAAATTAGATTTTTAATCTCTTACAAAGACGATATTGAAAGTCCATGAAATTTGAACCTTCAAATTCTTGAATGATTTACTTGGAAGTGGTTAACTTTTTCTAATCAAACTGGTCTTTTTCCAATTTAGCAACTCAATATCTCAGGAGTAAGTTTTTATTTATTGTTTAAACTGAGAATTGCTTTTCTCATCGTGATCCATAGCCGAGCCTGTTCCAATTTTAGGTTCCCAGAACTTTCAGATTGTCAACTTCCATACTCTTTTTCTCTGAACTTGATAATTTTTTTTATTGTACTTTTTCGGCCTCAATTCAGAAACACTTCAGCTAGGAAGTGGCCTTTTCTTTTATCTTTAAATGGTGATTTCGATTTTACAGAATGTAAATTTCGCTTTCCTGGAAAATTCAAATGTTGTTGCTCATCTACTTTTGTACTGCAGCCCTTCAATTCTTCTTTGAAAATGAAGCATTTTAAATTTTTTTATACTGTAATTACTGTAATTTTTACTTTTATACAATTTGATACTATTATAAAGGTAATGTTTTAACTTTGGATGACACACAGATAAAAATGAGGCTTACTTCTGTTGCGTCTTCTTTTTTTCAGGTCTTACTTCAGTCGTTGCCGTGGCAACTTCATGTAATTTTCTTTTGTTCAGCAACAGAACTCAATTTGAGTCCTTTTTGACTAAAAAATGCTGCGAATTATATATAATTATAATATATATGCAAGCGAATAATAGGTGCTAATATGGTCTATTTACTATAAATTTCCCATTTGGTAGTTTTTTTCTTGTTTTTCGGGAGAAAAAATTGTCAAATT
>JAUMHM010000078.1:42526034-42539059 GCA_032362435.1 Melikaiella ostensackeni | reverse complement strand
ACGGAAACCGCATTCGGATTCAGCAACCTCAAAAACATTGATCGTGACCTTATGGGGACAAACAAACCATGGATTCGAATTCAGCGACCACTTAAACCTGAAGGTACCCTGATTTAGTTGGTGAGCGATAAATTTTGTAGATTTGACCTTGAACTGACCTTGATACTGACCTGATGGCGTTAAAAAGACACCAGATTCGAATTCAGCGACCACTTAAACCTAAAGGTAATCTGATTTAGTTGGCTAGCGATGAATTTTGTAGGTTTGACCTTGAACTGACCTTGACACTAACCTGATGGTGTCAAACGGACACCGGATTCGAATTCAGCGACCACTTAAACCTGAAGGTACCCTGATTTAGTTGGTTAGCGATGAATTTTGTAGGTTTGACTTTGAACTGACCTTGATTCTGATCTGATGGCGTCAAACCGACACCGGATTCGGATTCAGCGACCTCAAAAACATAGGGTACACCTAGTCTCTCTTATGTTGTAGGTTTAGGTGGTTTGTGGTCCTGTGTAATTGTTCATAAAACTTGCTTATAAAATAAGAAATATTTAGGAACTTTAATTTATTTTAACGAAACCATTTTCATTTATTCTTTTTAACAAATTCAATGAATTTTTAAACATTTGCGTTGCTATTGGTCAAGTTTTTTGGATGTTATCTTCATATTTTCTGAAATTGTTGAATAAATTCAAGTATTTGTTAAAAACCGGTACACTTTAAAAGTCAAAATTTTTTTTTCATTTTTGTTATTGAACAAAGAAAAATTCAAACATTTTTAAGAATCTATCATGGCAGTTCGATGCAAAATTTTATTAGATTCATTTGAAAAAAACGTTTCATTTGGATAATAATTGTCTTCTGAAAATCAATTTGTCCACGGACGTTTTTTTTGCCCCACTGTGCGGGGTCCGTTACAACGGACCCTCGTTTAAACTCTCGATCCAGTAAATTTCTATCAAGTTGGGCTCGATATATTTCCCCAGGATCGAATTTTCTTAACATTTTTTTTCTCAACATCGCTATTAATTATTTATAAGGAACGCATCACTTTGCGCGAACGACGCTACCAATGACGGTGGAAAAAATTGTTCTACTGTTAAACAGCCTTGTCATGTCGCACATGAGAATTATTGAAATATTCAAAGCGAAACTGGATTAAGGGCCTTTAGGGATGGGAATATTTATTTATAAAAAAATTTTTGGTCATCCTAGAAAATAGTTTCTTAAGACAAAAGATGCCTAGTTTGCTTAATGTCGATTATTCTACGGAAATCATTGATTCTTTAATTTGATGAATCTTAGTGTTTGAAAATTTGAAGTCTATTTTGTTTGAATTGATGAAATTTCTCATTTCGTAAAGTTCTAAACGCTAGAAAATGTTTTATGAGTTACTTTCCAAAAGTCATTCTTTAAAATATTACCGGTACATAATAAAACTAAGCAACTATACTTGAATTTTCGAATATCTATAATTCTATATGCAGTTCAAGGAAGTAACAAAATTATTTTCATCAGTGTCTTTTTTCAATTTTATAATAAAAATAATCGTTTGTATCGAAAATAAAAGTTCTTAGGCTTTAAACGAAAAACTGAAGTTGAATTATTTGAATAGCTTTTCAGGTCTTTTTACCCTACACGAATCGCTATTTGTCATAATCCCCACTTCACGGAATTATCATGTAACATGCATAAGTAACAGCGTAAAATTTAAATTAAAAATTTTCATTGTCTGAGTTTTATTGGCTAAATACTTATTCGATAAAATGAAAATTCAAAAAAATTATCAAACTTATGTTCAAACGTATTTCAAAATAATAAAAATTAAACTGAAATGCTAAAATAGCAGTTATTGGCAAAAATTAGAGAAAATTGTTATTATGTCAAATGAATTTCGGTAAAATAAGCATTAAGGAAAGCATATTTTGGTGAATATTCATGTGCCTCTTAAAAGTAAGAAGAATCCATCTTTTTCTCCTAGATGAATTATAAAATTCTTTTAGATTTTATTGAATTTATTCAGATTATTCAGATTATTCCATTTTTCGAAATAGAAAAAAGTAATAATCCAAACATTATCTCATTTCCAAAAATTATTAACTACTTATTACTTTTATTACCGATAATGCAATGTTTTAAACACGTCGAAAAATGGTTTATCTACGGTTCACCTAGACAAGTATTAACTGAATCAAAACATAATGTGCAGTCAATAGAAATCCAGTTTACATTAGTCAAAAATGAATAATTCAAAAGCAAAAGATCAGTCTCTCATTCATTCAGATAAAATGTAACAACAAAATTTGTAACGACAAATTTTTTTACTAATTCGTAACAAGATTGTAGATCATGTTGCTTGGGTGAAATAGTAGTAACGTTACTTTCGCCTAAACTTCCGTATTTTTCTACTGACAAGTAATTTTTTTTTTTTAATTTTTGAAGCAAGAAATCAGCTATCAACTTTCTTGAACATTAATTAAATTAAGCTTGCTTAGACTTAGAGATTAGGAATAGTAATTATATGAGGCTTAAGTTTGTTATAGTTTTTAGTGACCAAAAATAAAATATCGATGTCATTCCATAAAAGATGTTGGAAAAATAAACTGGTTTGACAACTTTTTCATAGCAAAGTTGTTTCAAAGGTATCTGAAATATCTGAAAAGTTAAACAAGTTGAGCTTTTATTTCTTACATTAATCAAGTACATCCATTTTTTTCTAGAGAATATTCTCATTAAATTCATATTGTGTTAAGTACCGGTAATATTTTTAAAAATCACTTTTGAGAAGTAATTCGTCGAAAACGGAGTTTTATTCATTAATTTATCTTTTCCCTTGCTGACCAAGAGCTGTATGAGGAGATAAGAACGGAAAAATATTTTATAGCGTTAAGAACGTAAGAACATAACGTAATAAGAAAGTTCATTAATTAAGACAAAGCAGACTTATGAAATTGACTTATAAATCTTAATTAAAAAGTATGATATTTTTATTAACTACATCTACGAAAGCTGCACTGTGGTTATGAAGACCCCTGCAGCAATAACAATAATCGTCGAACGTGCTTGATTGTTAATTGCAACCAGGATCCTTACGATTCGTCGAGTACACGCTGATTGCGATGGGGCACAATTGCTTTTTATTATCTTCGTGGAAAGACTGCTGCAGATTTTAACGAGTCTCTTACCTCGCTCAAAGCTATATATGATATAAAATCAAAGCGCTATTTAGTGCAAGGTGCCTCCTTTATTACTTATTAGTAAAATTTTTGTATGAGGAATTGGAATATTATTTTACCTTTTCTCTTCTCACACGATACTTATTTTCAAGTTTTCTATCGACTCTTAACATTACCATTGTATTGTTATGGATATATCCGATTCTCTAATAAAATATAATTCAACTTCACATAAGAGGCAGAGATGATAGACATTTGATCGTTTTTGCGACATCTCTCGACTTCTTTTCGCTTGAGCTTCTGGAAAAATCAGCAAAATTCTTGCAATAAAACACGAAAGAGGGTCGTTAACAAGGCTGGGAAAATCCTTGGAGTTCTTTGTTGAAGATCGATAATGGTCGATCGAGAAATCGAAGTGTAGGTTCGAACTTTACGATCTGCCAAGTACTTCGCGTGACTCCACTTAAGGGAAAGGCGCTCTGAAGAAACTCAGAAAGGACGAAGAGAGGAAGATTAGCTCGTTTTGTTAGAAAAAAATTCAACTGGTATAAACGCAATATAGTCGGAGAAAAAGAAGCAAAGGTTATAAAGTAACCACTGATTGAGACGTTAGTGAGACGAACTTGAGCATCTTCGTAAATCAAGATTTTGCAATGATATGACTAAGAAGATATGGATGACACATTAAATGGGACACACGACTTGGTTAGAAATGATCTTTTAAAGTACTTTAAAGGATGTATATAATCAATCGAGTGTTCGATTTATTAGAAAAGAGCCTAAGAAATAGTTCCAAGGAATTCATTAAAGTGATTTATTTTTAAAATTAAAATCTCCGAGTGATCTAGATTGTACGAAGTGCAGCTATTAAATAACTGGACTGATTTTTTGTCACTTGCTTGGGGTTTCGGCAACAACAAGCAGGGTCTGATATTGATCTTTGTTCCTTCCCGCCCTACTTTCCAAATTTCAAATTTATACGACCCTTTATATGACAGTAACCTTTGTTCGAAGTTGACCATCTACCTGAGTAGTTGCTTCAACAATGAAAGATTCGTATGGAGCGGCGTAGGGATCGGAAAGAGGACTGCATTGAAGGGGATAACATCTCCAATGAATAATTTTGTAAAGAAAAATTGTTAGAGCATCAGTCCGGTTACTTAATAGCCACACCTCGAATGAGTAAATTTATTTTGTTCAAAAGCCCTCTTGTCAGTTTTTTTGTGTGGTCAATATCATAAGCCAAATGTTCCGGTTTTCCTTGAGTTCTATTTCTGAATTATATTTGTGCTTCTACTAATGGTTCAAAATTGTAGACGTAACACATTGAGCAGAAAATTTTGCTTTCTCAGGGTCAGCATTTTTAAAATACCTAATGAAAAATAAATCACAAAAAATAATTGTATGAAGCTGTGCAGCGAAAGCAGATTAAGACGTTTTGTGGGATGAAATACGTCTTCATAAATCATGGTCTCACCGTGATAGTAGATCGATATGATATGATAAAAGAATGATGCACGACGTGATGCTGGCGAGGGCCCCCTGGCACTAAGGGTGACATCTATAGGATGCTTGCTTCTTTGCACCTACTTTCTTTCGTTCTTTCCCTTTAGCTTTTTTCCTGTGGCTCTGGTTGTTAGCATAATTGACAGAGGACACTCTAAATACTATCATTCACCCTGCGTCGTGGACTCTTCACTTGACAGAACCACTTATTAGGACCAAGTTCCATTGGACATACATGCCCCTTTCATCGGTGATTCCATTAACCACTGAGGCCCTGGGTTCCTTGATGTAAATACTTATACCCTAAATAGTACGTCAACGAGAAATTAATAATATTCGCAAGGAGGAAGACTGCAATCAATATCGACTCTCGATGAAACTGCGCTTTCATTTTTCTTCTTTTTATTAAATTTAAATCGCTATTCCCTACCAATTTGCACCGGTGACTCGACGTTTCGACCTCGACAAATAAACGGGTGGATCCGTGGTCAAAAATCGTTCTCAAAACCAGGCTATCGCTGTTCGATTAGAAAGCATTCGGGGGTCGATTAAAGTGACCGACAAGAATATAGATGAATTAAGAGGGGTCTAATTAACAAGTACAAAATGATTGAGGTTTTTCAGGTGGACTAAAAATAAAAGTAAAATCTTTACAAAACGATTTAATTAGTTCTTGGTAAGGAAATACTATGATGGAATCAAGTAGAGATTGGGAATGTTTGGGTATCGTTCAAATTAAAAGGGGAGATCTCACGTCATGCAACTTCACTAATAGTATAAATTTCGTTTTCTTATTTAAAACGCAGTTCAGAACCCACATTCTATATAAAAAGATAAAAATTAAGGAATGAAGCAAACGATGCTGAAAACAAATGTGAAAAGGTTTCTTCTTTACAGAAAAATAGAAGTTTCCGACTTTTTTTTTAAATTTTTCGAGCAGTTCTCAATATTCCAAGAGCTAAAATCCAAAATTTCACTTGAAACATTTTTGCAGTTTCTACATCAATTTGAGAATGCTGAAAAGATGTTCTGAAAGACTAAATTTAAGGTTACAATCTGATCCAAGAAGAAATTAGTATCCCTTCACATTTCTGAAGCGGCGTACCTAATCTATGACGTCCGACAAAGTTCTCATTTTGCTTGAAATGAAAGATGCGCCTATTTAGTGCTAAATGAGACTTTAATAATGCGTCATCCACTTGACTATGAAAGCTCAAGATTAGACTTGTTGCAGTTTGCGTTGAGAATTGAGTTAGCAATTAATTTCGATTTGGCAAAACAGAAGAGTCGACAAGATGATCACAGGCTAGGCTTAAAAAAGGAGAAACTTTGCATTTCCTTCTTTACAAGTAGAGTTAATTTGAAATTTAAACACTTGTCAAATTCTAACATACGTACACAAACTATGTTATCCTCTGTTACGAACGGTCTCATTTCGCAAAATATAAAAAAAAACAGTTTTTTTTTTCATAATTTGGAGCGAAAGAGTGCTGAGACTCCTGATAAAGCCCATCCAATCCCTTTCTCGATCCCTTTTCTGAATAAAAAACTTGTGAGACATACTTTAAAAAATTTCCTTTTTATTTTATATCCTTATTTTTCAAACCCACGTAAAAACTTCATTTTGCAACAGATTTAAAAGCTTAACGGCTGAACTTACATATTTAACCAAATTTAAAAAGTTTCGAGGCGGTTTTTTTGGTACTTACTATTAGGAAGAAAATAGCCTGCGGAATCCATGACATGGTGGCGCAAAATTTTGACTAAAATTTAAAAAAAATCATTGAATTGATTCAGTTATCTTGAACACTAACTGTGTTCGTAAAGATTTTTCTAATCAATGTAAAAATTCAGTGAGAAGCTAACGAGATTTACAGAAATTGCCTATATTTGACGGAAACTTTCAATAATTTTTTAAATATTTACATAAAATTAGTAGTGAATTAATATTTGATTTCTTTCATAAGACGTGAAGCGTTCTACCAAAAGTTCGTTCATAACTGAATCATTCATCTGCTCGAAATACGTAGAAAGGTGTCGCAGTCTCGTGACGGCAAAGTGCAGTCTTAAAATTAAACGTTATAGTAATAATATTGGTTTTGTCTTGTTTTTTTCATTCAAATGAGCAAATCGTGCAACGGATCTAGACTTTCATGATTGTCCGTATTGTTTACATTTTCGATAGATACCAATGCACTCTTGTTATTAGCAAAATAACAATAGTCTGTCATTACATTTTGGCTTATATTTATCTTGCTATCCAGACTTTCCTGTTAGGTGCAGTGAACGGGAGGAATTATGCCACGCACCAATTTAACGAATCTTTTACTTCGTAGAACGTTTATGTTTATTTAAAATTTTCTCACCAAAAAAGTTGAGATACATTCAAAGTTAAATAGTTTTCCGAGTCATACACATGTTTTAAGTTAAATATTATCACAATTCGTCTGTCAAATTTTATGATTTCCAGAGTCTCTTAAACCATTTACATGCATTTCACAATGTATCTTTTCCACTTCTTACTTCTTTCTTCTTTGTATGCACCTCTACAAGATTGCAATCATATCAACGTCACCGATGCATATAATTAAAATATTATGCGCGTGCCAGTGACGCTAACAAATGAATTAAGCTTGAAATTGTTATTACACTCTGGAGGTCGAATACCGTAGCGAGGACTACTGAACGTCGGTATGAGCAGAGCAGCATATCCTTCCTCTATAAAAACAGTGGCACGAAATGATCTACCCACGAGGTAGCATCGTAATAACGGCTAAGTAGGATCTTTATATTCTTAGCCGTCGGGCAGGAGAGAGTCTGAACTTCAGGAGCAAATTTCTGTATGGGAGCCAGGATGGGAATGAACGACCCAACAACCAAAGTGAGTCTCATTTTAATTAGCATCAGCTGGTGCGACGTGTACTTAACAATTCCCGCTGCTGTGCTGCTGTGTCCGACATAGTCCAGCATCTCTGACTAAAATTCCTCTCGCGAAGATGTTTTATTCAGAGACACCGCCGGGCCTCTCATACGAATCTTCTGTCAGTCTTCATGCCCCTCAAATGCGGCGGCTCAAGTAGCGGCTACCGCAATTTGCATACAATCCACGTTGATTTTGGCCGGGAGAAAACGGGGAAAGGCCGAAAGGTAGCCCGAGAGAGAAAGAGAGAATGAATGAAAGAAAGATGGTAGGAATAAACGCCCACTTGCCAAGATCTTGGCAACCAAAAGATCTCAAGCACGAAACTTGAATACCAGAAGGCAATATTTTTGCATGTGAAATATTAACCATGTTATGATCACATTTTTTCTTGTCAAATTGGATGAAAAATTGTACATAAATTGTGTGATTGATTTCTGTAGTATGAAATATTTCCTATAATAATAAATAAGCTAGAGAAGATTTTTTCGAAGGGGATTATTTATGAATGATCTGATTCATCAGAGGGAAGCTAAACTCTTTCTTTCAGCTGCAAGACTGAACATGAGCCTGAGGGTTAAATTAATTATCATCAAATCTCTGTTCCTATTAGCAGCTGGTCCTACTTTAGACCAGTTTACGAGCCAGGTCATTAGCGACTAATGCCTCCATCATGCTAGAAATTAGAATCTAAGAACTGATGACCATAGTCTCTCTGAGGGACCAAGACGAATCGTACTCGTCGTAGCCCCTTGGCCCGGGTGAGTTCTTACGAACGAAACTCGGGCAACTCGTTAATTCTCAGCAGAGCGCCTTCTCGTTCAGCCTTGAGCAAATTCGAGATTAAATTCATCAGAATCCAATCCGGAGTGAGATCCCCTTTGGGCTGATATTGTGGATGAATAATGCATACACTGCACGCCAGGTCCGGCTTCCTGCGGGCTGCTCATCTTTCCCCGATCACTTTGACGTTCCACGATTAGGTCAAGCTCGACGTACTTAAGGTTTTCAGGAAGGGTGTGAGTCATTCTTGAAGAAAATATGCATGTCAAGAGGTGAAAGGATTAGGTGAGAGGAGAGGAATCTTCAGTGGGAGTGAGTGATTGTAATTGCGAAACAGTAGCGAGCCAATGAGAGAATCGCCTAGGGCTTTCAGGACGTTACGTATTGGATGCACTTCTCGAGCATAAATTATATGTGTAGGACGCATAACGTACGACCTGAGGAGTTGGTGCACGTGCGAAACTACTACTCCCTGGTTAAGATTGCTGTACATGCGAGGTGTAGCAGAAAGGCAAACAACCTTCTAAGAACTCTGATTCTTGTTCTTTGAGTAATTAATGGTACTTCTAGAAATTTTTTTAATGAGTACATTAAAAAAAGGAGTGAGGATAGTGTGAGAAATTTTAATGATGCAGAGCTTGTGAACTGAAAACTACATATATCCTGCATTATGTACCCTATTATGCATCCCTTGACTCTCATTTCAGAATAATGTACTTAATCAATCAAGAGTGATTTGAAACCCAGAAATTTCTGAGAAAAAGTGCGTCTGCCGTTTGTCACGACCATCAGTCTGTCGTGAGAGTTAAGGGCGAAGATATCATGCCATTGGCGAACGGTGGTCAGTGTAGGCGGTGGAGAGATGTTGGTTGCAAGAAGAATGGGAAAGGGGGATGAAGGAGCTTAATTAATGAGACGTACCCGGCAGCTGCAGATACCAAGATGCATTGTAAATACTGGCTCGGAAAAACTATTGTCCGCGAAGGAGATTTATGCCTGTCCCAATTACACTCGCGATGGGCCACGCAATTTTTTCTGGCCGCCGGACAATCAGATGGGTCGCCCTTTTTGCATTTACACCGCAAATGTAATAAGGAGCGGAGGTAGCCAGCTCTGTTGTTACAATTCTACCTCATGGGCAACACATGTCCGGTCCTGCTTCGTATGAACGACTCGTAAATTGCACCCACGCATGGTGATTCGCCCGCGGAGCATTGCCGAAATCCCATTGGGCCATGATTTATCGCCAGGACCAATAATTATCCCGTAATGGTTGTGTTTCCAATTTGTACCATTCACCTGACCTTCGATTATTATCTATGATGTCTTGACATTCGAAAATACGAGTATTAGACTCATGATAATTTGTTCTAGGTATGGGGTAAATGATCATGTAGTTCAGAAAGGTGCTAGGAATGATTTGGATGCAAAATCAGGTTCATCAATCGATTAACCTATAATATTAATATATTTCAATGAAGATTAAGGAATCTATGATTATTTACATGTTAAAAATTAGTTTTATAGTAAGACTTTTTTCATTAACATAATGCAAAGCTGATGCTGGAATAGAAAAGACTCCTTGATTCAAGACGAATTGATTGACCTACTTGTATTTTTGCATTTTTACTTTCTCTATGAAGAAGCAAATATATTTGCTAATTAGTCATAATGAGGAAGCAAAGTGCTCATTAAAAATGAGTACCATAAAATTATAAATACAAACAAAGTGAAAACACCCGATATCGAATTCTCAGCTAATTTTTTTAATTTCTAATCGTAAGTGGGTGGAAAAGTTGTTCACTGAGTTCTAAATGACTCCCCTAAGGTTTTATTTCTTTAAATTTTATTTCTTACACATGTCTTCTCATATCTGCGAAGTCGCAAATTCAGCTGATTAAATTTTAAACAGATTCCATTTAAATATAAATTTCAGATTATGATCGTATGAACTTGAAAGAATTTACTCCGAAAACAGAACATTTTTGTGAACAATGTATCTTTTACCAAAAAGAAGCTGCTATTCCCTTTCCACAAAACTTGTAAAGTTTTAAAAAGAAAGTAGATCTGGTGCACCTTACTTATTCTTTAGAACTTGGCTTCACCCGAATAATACTTTCTTCTCTCGCAACATTTCACGTTAAAGTTTGAAGGTTTTTCTTTTCTCTTCCATTATTTTCCTTTTCAATGTACTTCTTCAACTTTCGACAAAGTTTTTAGAGGCAGTCAGGTGAAAAACAATGATTCACGATATTGAAAGGTTGAGGAAAAATGTCATGAAATGGCAATGATTTACATAGTCTGCTAGAGCTTGCTGTTCGCGAATAATGATGGCTTCAAACACCTTTAAGTGATGGCCTTAGGAGAAGATACAGTAATACTATAGCATTATTACTCGTTCTTTGCATTCCCTTCACGCATGTGTACAAATCTTAAACTCCGGCATGAAAAGCATACCTCATAAATGTGCCAATGCATATTTATTACATGCAAATGCATGTTACATTATCTGTATTATGTTTATACTTTTCAGACACAATTTCAGTCTAAAAGACAATTACGTATTACAAACTCCAAACTCTAGAATTAATTATTAATCTTCAAGGCTGAATATTTGATCAGAACACAATTCAACTTTTATAATCCAAAGGATATATTTTAAAGTAAATAAATCTTCACACTTTTTTTAATGAATGGCTTTACAGGAGAAAAAACTTTGTGAAATTATCACACAAGATTGTAGCTGTTAGCAGGCGGAACATTATCATGTAAAACTGAGTTTCTGCGAAAATTGGCTAAGTGTAAGTTAGCTTGCTACCGTCAGAGAAGAGCAGTCTATAAAAACGTCTCGTATTTTATAGTGAGTTATGACACTCAACTAAAAAGTTCTGAAATTTATTAACAAAGGCAGCAACAGAAAGGAGCACAAAAATTTCCTTTTGAAAGAAGAGTTTTCAGGATGTATTATATCTCATATTATTACTTTATAATTGAATAATTAATTTATTGCATCCCTTCGAAGTATGACACTTGGAGGAACATAAAAAATTGATCTTGAAATTTAAATACTCATTCTTCCCTTCTCAGATTCCAGGAATTAATAAAGTTGACAATTTGAATTGAACACTTTGTAAACCTATCGAAATCGTAAGGAGTATTTATAAAATGATGAATGTTACGATTTTCACTTCCTTTGCAAGATCTTAAGAAAAATATGACAATGCTTTTTTGCACGTAGAAGACAATCGAGTCTGGAGTATAAATCTTGTGGACCAACCGTTGCTCGAAATCATTATTTATGGGGCTACTGGCGCGATTTCTTACAATGTAGATGGGTTGAAATCGCGATCGCCCATGGAATGTCCAGCGGCAGCTGGACTATAGTACCCCCTTATTGATTTACGTCGATAGCTTCTAGAGCTTTCAAATCGCGGTCTCGATACTTCACGTCTGGTACTTACTTTGATCTAAGGAGTGGATCGAAAGACTGCACTTTATAGTTATATATACGACTGTCTTGCAGTTCGATTTCTTCTTCCTCGCGGGTGCAGCAAAAAATACCACTCAAAATCAATCTACAAAATTTGATCTTGGTACTATGATCTATTTCCTTAATTTCTCAGTTTTTGTTTAAATTAATAAAAAAAATCATTTAATGAATGTTTCAGGTTTTTGAAGTTATAATTAATTTTGAATGTGAACCTGGTACTTATCCAAAAAATGAGATTGCCAACAGGTTTTACAAATTTATGATAAAAAAATATGATAACCTCATAACCTACTGAAAATGGTACTCTGCGGAAGATGCCATATAAAAAATATGTGCATATCTCATTATATACTATTGAGTACTTTACTTATAATTTGACTAAGATTTATGCTTTAATTTTTCTAATTTTATCACTTTTACAGATGTTTATGGTTGTTGTATCTATTTTAGGAATTCTTAAATCTACTCTATACTTTAATTCCTCAAACATTCTGTTAATGTAATTAAAATGTCATCTTGGTACTTATAAAAAACAAAATAATTTTGCCAGAAAGAGGTACATAAAATTTGAGGTATAATGATTAAATTCCTTCTTCTACCTTCTTAATGTTAGGTAACGGACAATTTTTTAAATCTTGATTGGATTGCGTTTTTGGGTAGCAAGTGTTAGAAATGTCGAGATCTGAAAAATATCAAATTTGCAAAACGTTGCTCGGCCGGTAATAATATCGAAATTGCAATTAAACAAATGAGTTACTTTTGTGAACTGGCCAAAAACTACAAACATTTTGCAAATCGTACTGAATGATAAAGAGCTTATTACCAACATCATATCACATTTGCAAACTCTTTACAACTTGGCAACATTATTAATTATGAACAAATTATTATTTCGTTCATCACTCCCCAGCGAAAATACCGAAGGTTTTTCAAAATGTTGTTTCTGCTTCTTTCCATTGAGAAGAAACTATTATATGACTTGTACTGATGATGCTGATGATGATTTACCACCTTGATCAAAAAGTTTTAGGACTTTAATTTTAAAATCAAAAATACAAGTTTATTCTTCATAATCGATATTGTCCCCTTCAAAGTACTCCCTATCGACTGCAACGCACTTATGCCAGCGCTTGATCCAATCCTC
>JAUMHM010000078.1:42508449-42523052 GCA_032362435.1 Melikaiella ostensackeni | reverse complement strand
AAAAAAAATTGAAGATCGAACAGACGTAGCCCGCGAAATTTGAAAAGTCACCTTATTTTTTGATCACACCTCGTACACAATACGGCCGATTGAAATCGGCCGAACGAGAGCGCCACACGGTGACGAGTCCTAAAACTTTTTGATCAAGGTGGTATGAATTTCTACAAATGCCATATATTTCAAGTTTAAAAGTCAATATGAAAAAACACTTTTGTGAATGCTCATAACTAAGATATATTCTGTTTAATTTTGGTTCAAGAAAACGCCAGAATACAATTCACAAGATTGTAGGAAATGTACTAAAATTGTCATAATAGTGAGGAAACCGATTCCTTTACATTTTTTCGCCATTTTACCTTACATGAAATGATCATAGTTCCAATTTTATGAATATTTTTCTAAATTCAACTAATCCGCAAACGTTTCCAGACAAATATATTTAATTTTTAATGGGCCGGGAGTCGAGAAACGTTCGATAGCTGTTAGAAAATAGCGAAAATCCAATATTTTATCATTTTTTGCGACTTTAATTTCATTCTGGAAACATAAGAAATTTTATGACGCGGCATACACTATACAATTATGAATCGAGTTGAATTATACCACTTTTTATACAAATTCCGACCTTATAAATATTGTTTTTCTCATAAAATAATGAGATATCTGCGATTTCTCGTTATTTTCATGTATATTTAACATCGATGCGGACGAAGAAGACATTTTTTTGATGAATCATTAAGGGAGTGGCATTTTGCAGTTTTCATTATAAGCAAGGATTCTCCAATACACTGGAAAAAATCCATTTTAATTCATAAATTGGTAAAAGTTAGAATAAATCATTTTTACTCTCGATTTCAATTGTCAATAATAAATTATGTTTGAAGCTATAAAAAGACATTTTTGAATATAGAAACTTAGAGTTTGGCGAACGTGAATATATATTATATAGGTATAGATTTAAGATTTCGAAAATATTTTAAAATAATAGAGTGTCAGAATATTTCACAAAAATGTCAAGATATTTCAAGAGATTATAAAAGGTTTCAAGAAATTTCAAAGGATTTCAGAAGATTTAAAAAGATTTCGAGAGAATTTCAAAGATATCTAAGATTTCAAAAAAGTTTAAGAGATTTGATGGATTTCGCAGTTATTCAGTCTAATTCAATATTTGGAAAAAAGAAAAATTATATTACAACATGAAATTCTTTGAATTATGATTTGTTTTCTCAAATACTGAGGTTATTTATTTTAATGATGGTATTTTTCAGTTTAAATTAATAAGAAAGAATTCCAAATGTTTCAGGATGGAGTGTACAGCAAATTTCAAGAGTGATCAACTCCTCGAGATTTTTCGATCATTTTTATCTAAAATACAGAACTTCTAGGGAGCTGGTATGCCAATTAGGGAAAATTTAGGGGAAATTCTGCAAATATTAAACTTTTAGTGGTCAAAAATAAAAAAAGTGAACTTCTAGGAGAAATAGGAGTCACGCTCTGTAGCCTGACAGTAAAAAATATTGCTGTATACATTTTTATGGATTCAGTTCTATTTTAGAATACAAGTAACTATTTTATATTTTATCATCTCAGTAAATTCTTTATGGATAGATTCCTTATTTCTTGAGCAAAACGTGATTGTTCCTTCTGAAGAGAAACAGTGGAAAATTTATGATCCTTGTTTCGACTAAAGGGCTTCGCGGGATCACCGGTTCAGCTGCGCGTGCAATTACGCAATATTCAACTGCGCGAATGCGAGTGCAAAACCTTTCGCAAAAAAAACCTTCGCGATCTTATTTTTGCGTATCATATCCTCGATTTCACGCTCTTTCGCGATCGTTAAAAATCTCCGAAGCAGTTAGAGCCAGTTGCAGCTTCACTCTTCTTCTTCTTACTGAGAACAGTCAACCATATGTTCTCACCTTTGGTAAACCTCAAAAAAAAGTTTGCTTTAACACGTGCTAAGTTACCATCACAATTATTCATCAATTTTTTTTATAATTGGCTTTCCGTTACAGAAAACATAATCATATATTATAATTGCTTTAATATTTCCTACATACCTACGGTTTTAAATTCATTTTTAAATGGAAATTTGGGTACTTAGATCCTTGTAACATCTTGGATACTTCCAAATTAGAATTGAGATTTTCATAAATCATTAAAAGGAAAATCGATCGCGAATTACAACGCTACGCACACCTTTTTCACATTAACTCTCGTTTAAATTTAGGCTCTATAATCATGGGCCATAGCTAAAAATCTAAATTTCAATGTTCTTCGGCCCTTTTTTTGTGATTTGCAAGATCAGTATCGAAGATGTGGTCGCAATTTCTATATCATCATATTCAACTTACCATGCATCATTATTGTAATGGGCTTCGAGATCGACTACTCATCCCTACTGGTCTCTCGAGCACGTTCGTAGATCACGTGGCTCTAAATTAGTTCATGTAATAAATTCTTTCCTCGCGGCTTCTTGGTAGCAACATTCAGTATGCATAGGCAGCCACAAAGATGCGGCTGCGTCCTGATTGCTTGAGGCACCGACATACGAGGCTCGTTTGATAAATTTGGTAAAATAGCTACTAAAAATTTTGTTTTCAAAAGTTTGCCTTCATTTGTCAGCATTGTCTTCTTTGAAGGATACACACTTGCTCCAGCAAGATTCCATAATTTTTATCTTTTTAAAAAAGTAATATTTCTCGAGGTCTGCAAAATACGCATTTACGACATCGATTACTTCTTCACTGGGCGAGAATCTCTTCCCAGCGAGCCAGGTCTTCAAGTTGGGGAACAGAAAGAAGTCGCACGTTGCCAAGTCTGGAGAATAGGGTGGATGAAGAATCAATTCGAAACCCAGTTGTTGTGATGAAACAGCACTTTTTTGTGCGCTAATCGTGGCCTTTTTTTGTAGCTTGGCTTTTAAACGGTCCCATATTGATGTATAGTACGTTCCTGTCATAATCTTATCCTTCTCCAAGTAATCAACGAGAATAATTCCTTGGGCATCCCAAAATACTGTGGCCATCAGCTTCCAACTGACAAAGCAGTCTTCGCCTTCTATGGCGCACTTTCACCAGGCTGTACCCACTGCTTTGACTGCTGCTTCGTCTCGGATGTATAGTGATTAGGTTAAGCTGTTTATCCCATTCCCTTGAATGTTTTTGATTCTCCTTCTTAGATTTATTTCCTTTAAGATATAAATTATAGTACCGAAAAAGTGGCATTACATTTACGTGTTCTAAAATGTTATTTTGCGTAAATAGAAGCACTTTCTACATTATAAAATTGGGCTCATAGAATTCCAGATAGATAGTTTCTAGGAGGTGATAATTTTCAAGATGATTATGATGTGAGATTTTAAAGCATCCCATGTCTACAAGAACAGGAACCTTGCGTGACTAAATGACCATTAAAGTGCAATTGAGAAATTGCGCAAAGTGTGCTAGGGTAATTTGCGACCAGCTTCAGTATTATAGTTGAAACGATAACGAAGTGATTTCATTATAAATGTAGATTATAGACCCAAAGAATGTTCCAAAAGTATCTCTGTTCTAGAATACGTAAAATTTAGCATATACGTTTAGGATGAAAATTGATTTTGTTGAATTTTATAGTTCGTATTACAACATTAAATTTTCCTGAGTCGTAAACTTTGAGTCCAAACATGCAATATTTAGAATTTGAAAATTGTAAAATTATATTTTAAATTTATATTCATGAAGGAATCTCGTCATTTATAAGTTGACGGAATCAAAAAAGTGGCAGTATTTTTTTCGTTGGCATTTTTCTTGAGAAGGCTCGTGCCGTGCGTGATCTGCGATTATTGAGAACTGGAAGTTCTATCGCCAGATTTTTCGAGATAATGGACCTGATCTCCTGACATCTGGAACTCGGCAACCTCGTTTGTCTCCTTGAAATTCGTCGTAATTGGACAACCAGCCTGGACTATAGATACCAAGGAAAGAAGACGGTCAACGAAGGTGATAACTCTCGTTTCTAAGTAACAGATCTTTACTTTCACTCTGCTGAAACGAAATTATTTTCTTAGTAGAATTAATCTTTCTATTTGGATTAATATCAAAAGAAATCCGAATTCTTCAGTTTTTATAAAAATATAAATAAGTAAGTATGGATATTTTAATCTTGAAATATACTTCAAGAGGCAACAGTGATTTTGTAAGATAGTTTCAGATTTATTTTTTTCCAATTGCTCACGTGACTAGATGAAAACAATTTCTTTGCTTCTGAGTTCATGATCCGTGGCTTGGTTTTTCATCCTCGAAATAGTAATTCTCTTGGATAGACTGAAAAAAAGTACCTTCTCAAGCACGTTTCGAGCAGGGATCTTACGAAATTAAAGTTATTCGTGGAAAAGAAACTTAGACTACATTATATCCACGCGAATGGCTCGTGTAATTTTTTAGGGCATGATACAATGAGAGGAATATAAAAGGTAAACAATTTTAATTTAAGAACAAAGAAATAGATTGAAAAGCTATAAAAAAGATGTAGGTGCCTATGCTGAAAACTGTTTATAAAGGGAAGACGATTGAATAATTTTGGAAGTAATTATGTTAGAAACAAACGTAAAGATTATGAATAATGTCATAAAGATAGGACATGATGTTATATTATTATAAAGACGAAAGAAAATCTAAGTCCAGAAATCTCTTTTTCTAATTCTACAACAGGATACAGAATGTGAGTATACACTTTCCTTTGCTTCAAAGTCAAGACGATACGGTTCGCTGAATATTCGCAAGTGGGCGGCAACAGCAGCGGGTGTTCTTCAGACCATCAGAAGAATATCTTGCAAACGTGACTCTATACTATGCAAGACTTGTGCCATGAAAAACGTGGGAGCGAGAGTGTCCTCTAAAGGTTCTTTTATCTTTGATGATATCTCCTTCTTCCTTTATTCCTTTGCTTCATTCACTTCCGTTATTTTCTTCGGTTATTTTCTTCAGATCGTTTCATTCTTACATATGTCCCCATTTCCTTATTTTCATCTACTCCACCTTGATTCGATTTCCTTCTCTCTTTTTTCTCTTTCAGCATTTATTTTCTTCGTTATTTCCTCTTCTACCATTTCCTAGTTTCTTTTCTCATTACTTACTTATAACCACCAGGGTGGCTCAAAAGAAAGTTTCCTTGATTTGAGGACGAACCCTCAAAAAGCTTTCATTTGGTGACAAACTGTAGATTTTTTTCAATGCTCCCAGGGCTGTTAAGCCATCACCCTGACATAAAAAATTCGTCTATTCTTATATGATAGGCAAACATAATTTTTTTCCCCTAGAAATCGTAAATTTAATGGCTGATACAATGCCGATAATCTTTCTACCCTTGTTTATAGGTCTAGATGTCTCTGCATCTCATCATCTGCGATCGCCAGTTGACGCACTTTCATTATCCCGAGATCAACACCTCCTTCGTTTAAGAGAACTATTCCTAGACATTTTTCCATGCATATATTGAACATCCAGGAGGGCATAACGCAGCCTTGTCTAACGCCCTGCTTAATATCAAATCGATCGCTCAGATGTCCATTTACTCTCGCACTCGCTTTACTACCATTATATATTGCTTTAATTGCTTCTAGGAGCCAACCATATATTCCATACTCTTGCAGGACTTCCCGAAGCTTAGATCTATTCAACTTATCGAAAGCTTTTTCCAGATCAACAAATGCACAGAAAACTCTTTTTTTTTTGCACTCACACTTTTTTCTATAATCTGCCTAAAGCTAAGTATCTCATCCGCACATGATCTCCCTGGCATAAATCCACACTGAACTTTCCAGATACTTTCTTTAGTTGTTTCCATGACCTTACCACAAAGCATTTTGGTAAATATTTCGCTCGCGGTACTTAGTAGGCCAATTCGCTTAATAATTAGTAGTCACCTTTGCCACCCTTTTCCTTGTAGAGTGGAATGATGATCGCCTTCCTGCAATCATTTGGAACATCACCGTTCACAGCACACTTATTCATGAATTCGCTCAGCCACACAATTATGGCGTCGATATTATTTCTTCTTCCACAACCTACAGCGTAATCGTTTAACTATCCTCTTTAGTGTCACGGTTGTAATGCTCTATAGCTTCACCTCGATACAATTTCTTGAAAAAATCACTCACAAGGTTTTTCACTTTGTCCGGATGCCGTACCATTTCACTATCAGCATTCTTGATTCCGACTATCTCAGTGCTATTACTTTCTTTCCTCATCTTCTCAACCCGTTTCCAAAATAATTAATTTTCTTCAAAATGATGTTGCATTTTTTCATCTTTTTCCGCTTTGACTTTATCCTTGCTTTCTTTGACTAGTATCGTGGCTTTTCTGTTTTTATCGCTACAATCATCTTCTAATCTAGTCCTTTCCTCATCGCTACGACCTTTACTATTCAACTTTCTCTAGTACGCATTCTCATTGCCTAATTTTATCTTTCAGTTTCTTTATAATGCCCTAAATATTTATTCAGCTTTTCACGATATACTTTACAAGCCCTCTCAGTTTCTCATCCGCTACAACAAAGCCAATTATACTGTGGCTTTCGCCTCTGCACCAAGTATACATGTGGATCATTTTATGTCTGAACCAAGTATTTGCGATAAACCTTTCTTTGAGCATGAGCTAATCAGTTTATCCCTGTCACTGTTCATGTTTGGGTTTTCGAAATGACTCGGTACCCTGTCGGTACCATCGCGTTAAAGACCAACCCAACCATTCATGTCTCTGAATAGGATGATGCTTTCCCCAGGATCGCAAGTGCCTAGAACATCATTAAAGAAATCCCAGAAGGTATCTTTTACATAAATACTCTCAACGTCAATTGGAGTACAGAATGCTATAATAAAAAGCCTTCTGATTCCCACTTTCATTCTAACCCATAATAATCTAGAAGATACATATTCATACTATTAGACATGCTGTTTTGCTCTCTCATTCATAATTAGACCGACTTCTCGGTTACCATGTGACTTATTATCTACTCCTGATCAAATTTCTAGCCCATTTTTTATCTTTAATGTCTCACATCCTTTTTTCTTTGTTTCCGTTACGCATAAGACATCTATCTTCCTTACGCGCATTGTATCCCGCAATTCCTTTTCCTTAAAACCATTTATACCTCTAGCATTTCAAACATCCAGTCTCCATTTATCGCCTGGAGCTGAGAACCATATCTCTTTCTATCGCGCGTGCAAAATGTAAAGTTTTAGCGATCAGTTGTCCCACTTTAGACCCGAAATTTCACAGAGAACCTTATATCACCTTCAAGCATAGATCGTAAGCCTTCGATTGATGTATATATTCTTTCATTAAACAGCCGGTGAAGTTGTTCGCAGAAAATATTCACATTAATGTTTAAACAACCCTTGCTCAGATCCGCCTGACGATTGACAACCCTACATTTTTTATATGTCTAGCAGTCAACTTTCGATTGGTACTATATTTATCTTATTAAATCTTATATATAATTATCTCCGTTTTTAACATTTTCAATACATGATTGATAACGTTAGGACCCGACTTTGCTTAAACAACCTAGTCGTTTCGTGTTAGGGTATACATGATACACATATTCCAATGCGAGTTTTTTTTATTAACATTTGGGTCAAGTTACTTTGCAGTGGGATTTCGGACTACTAGAGAGATGGATCAGTAACGCTTACCGGAGTGGTGTTGTGGGACGAGTATGTTGTTTGAATAAGGAACACGTGGCTTCTAGATTGATTTAAAAATCTGCCCCTTCTTCTGCACTTCCCTTACTTATCGTCACCATATGAATTCCTTGATCTTCGGTAGTATAACGAGGCTAGTACCGAATGAGTTGCGCTTACCTCGAAAGGGATTTGGTTACTAGAAAATGAACATAATTTCCCCTAATGGGACAGGACTATCCTAGCAGACCATCTAATCAGACATAATCGACCGGACGTCCCCTGGTGGAACAAACGTGATCAACATGTTGGAATTATTGACATGAGCGTCCCTTAAATAAAAAAATTCAGCTCCGATACACTGAGAATATCTAGAATTACTACAAGGAGGTTAATCAGGAGATCTTAACCGTGTGGAGGGTGAAGAAAGTCACAATCCATCCGATCGTGATCTCCATAGGAAACGTCCATGTGAGGTGCACCCACCACTCGAAAGAACTGGGAGCTGTGAAAATTTTCACATCTTATACAAAAGGCGATATTGCTAAACATCTGCCGCATCATCCGCGTCGTCCGCCGTCGCAATATTTTTGGAAAGAATCGCTGGTCTCAGTCGCTGTTATTAGGAAATGGGGGTAATGACGAATGCACGAAGGTGTAATGGGCTTGGATCCCTATTAAAGGGCTCTCCACTGTGAATGCCAGATCCCTATAAACGGACTGTCCAGTGTGAATACCAGATCCCTTTAAACGAGCTCTCCAGAATGTGTACACCTTCCTGTAGCAGGATAAGGGAAAGTTTGATCTATGCACAAGCAGGGTGAACCTGCAAACAGCAACTGACACCAGCGAATTTACTAAGCACTTGCCGCGTTCGCGACCGTGTTTGGTAGCAAAGTGGAAGGAGGTGGGCCATCATAAAAACTGATTTTACATGGTATACTGTGAAATATTTTTTCAGACAGGGTATTTTTTGTAAAATGATTTTTTCTAGGATGAAAAACTAATAAGGACACCCACCTGGGTCGAAACGACTGTTGACTTGTAAACATCAAGCATTTTATTTCTAGATGCTAGAGCCACTTCCAACATCAAAAAAGAAGAATCTATTCAGTCCAAAGGATCAATATAATTCCCCGCAAGCATGAATTTCGTTTGGAAATCACTTTCCTCTACTCCTCTCTATTTTGTTTAACTTTTATTTCTACTCTGATTCCCACCAAAGTTTTCCTTCCCTCTTTTGTCCCTTTTTCTTGTGTACTTTCCCTTTTTCACTGCTCTCGTTTTCACTCTATTTCTCACTCATTCCTAGTAACTGCTTTTTGTTCCTCTCATGGACCACAGATTCCATCCAGGCTTCTCTTCATCCAATCATCCCACCAGTGCCGGCACCATCTCATCGGTACCGCGTGTACGCTTGATTGGTAGCGCGTTAACCGTGATTTCTCGTTCTCTAATCCTGTGGCGCGGCAACGAGGCGATAAATTAAGAGCGATACGGCTCGCTGATAATGCGGGAACGCGATCGAACACCGGCAGGAAGGATGCGAGAACGGATCCCAGGCGCGTGTACCACTTCGTGGAAAGCAGAGAAGGATGAGGTGCAGGTGTAGATATATGCATGTAGGTGCATGCGTCGTTGCACCAGTGAAGAGCTGATGTACTCACTTCCACGTAGGTGTCTACAACCTGGACAAACAGTGGCTACTGCGACGAACCCACACTACAACTGCAAAAAAGGACATTGGCTAACAAAGGGATATGTCGACCAGCTAATTTACTCAAAGACTCTCTGTCACCATCATTTTCACAGTTATTATACTTTTCTTTTCACTAAATTCCTCAACCATTTCCTTTCAATATTGCTAATTAGGATTAAACAAACAAAACTAAGAATAATTATTCTATTCTATGCCGTGATATTTATTACATGCATTTCTGCGGTTCTTGGTCTCAGGCATACGATGACTCTAACTTTTTGACTTCGTACAGAGGAGATCTGATCAGAAAATATCTGTTGTGCTGCGATAGCTAGATTGGTAAAAGAACATCTCATGAATAGAAGTGTCGCTTCAAATCCGACATGCAGCGAAATTTTTGGAATGTATTCTTCGTTTCACACGAAATATGTTTTGAAAATTTTCCTCAATCATGAGTATCGATACTACAGATGTCTGTTGATTACATCTCGTCTGTGTGAAGTTCATAAATTAAAGTCATCGTATGCCTAAGGTCAAGAACCGCAGAAATGCGTGTAATAGATATCACGTCATAAAATAGAACAATTATTAAGAATTACTGGTCAAAAGCACCTTCAGAAACATCGAAGGTAGGTTAACCTTCCATCCGGTTCACCAAACGCAAGTTCCGAAGTTTTCATTAGCGTGCTGCGATAGCTGAATTTTTTTGATGCACCTCTCAAGTCAAGAGGATGCGTCGGTTCAAATCCGGCACGCAATGAAATTTTTGGAACTTATTTTTTGTTTTACACGAAATTTGTTTTGAAAAATTTTCTTCATCATAAGTGTCAATTCAGCAGATATCTGTTGATTAGATCTTCTTTGTATGAAGTTAAAAAGCTAGTGTCATCGTATGCCGGATGTCAAAAACCGCAGCAATGCATGTAATAAATATCACGTCAAAAAATGGAACAATTGTTGAAATATACTAGCCAAAAACGTCTTTGGAAACACCGAAGGTAAGTTAACCTTCCATCCGGTTGCCCGAATGCAATTTCTAGAATTTTCATTAGCGTGCTGCGATAGCTGAATTTGTTTGATGCAGTGAAATTTTTAGAACTTATTTTTTGTTTTACACGAAATTTCTTTTGAAAAATTTTCTTTATCATGAGTGTCAATACAGCAGATATCTGTTGATCAGATCATCTCTGTCTGAAGTTAACAAATTAGTCATCGTATGCCTGAGGCCAAAAAACGCAAAAATATATGTAATCAAGATTAAGAATAACTGTCCGCAGATGTTTCTAAGCTAAACAATCATGACTTAAGAAAAGGTTGATGAAATATATGTCAAAAATCAATTTTGAGAAATTCTTAAATCTTTGAAACATACTTATTGTTGTGTAGATATTTAATTTTTATTGCACTTAAAAATTTAACTAGAAATTCAAAGGGCTAAATATTCGTTCAGCGATTATGCAACTTCATTTAAAATTCTGTAAAAAGCGGTCCATTAGGTATTAGTGGAAATAAAAGCCAATTATCACGCCTTTCATTCTCGATTTAGGATTCGACGTTGCACGCCATTGTTCATTTTTTGAAACCATATGCAAAATACATTAATGAGCTGGAAACATCTTCAAAAATCAAAAAAGTTAAGATCGGCAAAAAAGTCTTTATTTTTGTAGTGGCTCGTAGAATTTAAAATGGGAATATATAATGCATAAGTGCGCTTTAAGTGCGCAAGAATAAAATATACATAGTTCGTATATTTTTAATATGGATTCAAGAGATAATTTGAAAATATTTAGGTGACTTTTATTTCGAGGATTAGTAATTGGAGATTAAACGAGTTCAGTGTACAAAAAGTTGGAAAAGAAGCATCTCTGATTTGAGCATGACCGTTAAATCGGGACCACCCGAGTTTGGTCTTATTTATCCTTTTGTTGCCGATTTGAGGGATTTTCAGAGGTGTTTTTCACGGTCCTCGTGCTGAAATCGTGTGGGAGAATCAAAACCTGTCGTTAAAAATTGCTTTGTGACAATCCGTACTTCCGTCAGCGATGGAAAGTCTCCTGATCGAATCGATTCTCACGGCAATGCACACGTATCAAATGCGCCAATATCAACACGCAATCTCGAAATTTTCTTCCCTCTTGATAAATAGAATTACCCATGAATGAAAACAGAATTTCAATATTAAAAGTTTCTCACCTTCGAAATATTAAATGAAACTGATCTCAATCTACTACGCATAATTTGTATTTTTTAATAGTCATTAGATTCATTCAATTAATTGAATACTAGGGCAGGTCAAAAAGTAAAGTCAAGTAAATCGAAATTGGAACTGTGTGGAAAAGTTGTATTTTAGGACGCTTAAGAAGTATAATTAATTTGATGTTGATTGATGAACGCCTTCAACATGCACGTTAGCAAAATGTGCTTTAAAAATTCTAATTTTCACGGTTTTGATATTTTCGTTAATTTCATTTTTTTTGTTGAAGAGGTCCTAAACGTTTCTCCAAATTTTTGCAGCTTTCAACTAACGTCCTCTTAGCGATAATTTATGTTTAATGGACCCCTGTTTTCGAGAAAATAATTTGAAATCTACGGAAGATAACCTGTTTTCCAAAAAAATTATTTTCATATTTTCCCAAAGTACGTTTTTTAAGCTGGCTTTGAAAAATCTTTCCTACATTTAAGGGCTTTTTGCTGGTGAAAATACAGTAGGAAAAAATTAGCAAGTCTAAAGAATTGAAAAAAGGGAGGCTTCAGGTTTTAAAAATGATTATCTTTGTAATTTTCAGAATTATTTTTTTTCTAGTGTGTTTTTACTAGTAAAAAGTTTCCAGATGTTATAGATAATTCAAAAAGAACACAAAACTTAGCTACACATAACATAACTGTGTTTATGTTAACGATTTCCCAGACTTATCACATTTTCTCTTCTGTATTTTCACTAATAGAAAAGCGTAAAACATCTGAAAAAATTCTTTTTTCATTCCTGTAGATTTTAAAATTGTTTTTTGCAGACAGAGGTTTGTTAAACATAAGAAATCACTTAAATAACTTTAATTAAAAAATTGTGAAAATTTGAAGAGACGATTAAGACCTCTACAAAAATATTTTTAAAAATTGACATAGAGGAAAATATTAAAATTGAAATTAAGAATGTTTCAAAGCACACTCTGCTGACGTCCGATTTGTAGGCGCTCATCAATCGACAACAGTTTAATTATACTACTTCCATAATTTTGTTTTTTCGATTTGCATCATGAGTTACTACATCTCTCGGCATTTTAAACAATGAATGAGTTTTTTCTTGACATTATTGAATAAGAAATTCAAGTTGGTACACAGAAATGAAGCGTTTACTATGATTTGATTATTAAATTTGTGAAAAGAATTCTATAAAAAGCAGTCTAATATGAGAGACTATAACTTCTGTTCTATGAGAGCTAGAATTATTTTTTCTTTTAGTTTTAGGATTTTTAGTTTTTTTAGTTTTAAAGATAATTTAATGCACTTTAATTCATCTTGATATAATTTTAATTTTTGATATACCGCGGACAAGATATTATGCGAAAACGAAAAGATTGAACAGGTTTTTTCCTGAAAAATTACTCTAACACATCATACTTTCTGAACTCTTTAAGACATAGTACATTCTATTCCTTTTAAATTGTTGGGAAAGGTCTTCGCACCAAATGTGCGGAAAATGGCTTTTTGTCAAAATGTTTTATTTTAATTCATTTTGTAATTTTGAACCTGCAGATCAATGATTCAAAATGAATTTTGAAAAAAACGGACAGTTTTTGATTGAACAATTACGCGAATTACAATTTTTACATGTTCTTTATTAGAAAAATTCGTCAATTATTGAAACATTATCCATCTCAAAAAATTTTTGTTAGATTTGGCTAGATGTCTCAGATTTTGTAGGTCGTTCCCACTGAAATAAAAGTTTTGTACTCATGCACCCAAGAAATTCATGGGAGATTTTTTTATTCTACCGTTCGAGTTGGAAATCAATATACAATAAGCGAGAAAAACATATTCTAGCAAGGAAAGTCATTAAAATTTTTTCACGAGTTGTTTTAATATCCCTTAAAGATTTAAGCAAGAAAATCTACATTTCCTGCAAAGCAAAATCACGAGAGATTTTTTGATTATATCATTGGAGTCGGGAATGAATTAATAATAGACAAGAAAAACATATTCTCGCAGGAAAAGCTGCTAAATTTATTTTAAGGGTTGTTTTAAGATTCCTTAAAGATTCAAGCAAGGAAATCAACATTTCCTAAAAAGCAAATCACGGTAGCTATCGGCTTATGCTATTAACCTCAGAAATTTTATTTACAATAAGCAAGAGAAAAATATCTAAGCATAAAAAATCGTTAAATTTTTTTTAAGTAGTTGATTTAATATCCCTTAAAGCTTCAAGCAAGGAAATCTACATTTCCTGAAAATCAAAAAATGGTAGATTTTTTTATTATGTTATCGGCGTCGGAAAGTAATTTACAATGAACAAAAGAAACATACACTACCGGGGAAAGTCATTGAATTTATGTTAAGGGTTATTTTAACATCCCTTAGATATTCAAGTGAGGAATTCGACACTTCCTAATATACAAAATAATGGGAGATTCTTTATTATACAATTGGAGCTGGAAATTAATTAACAATAAGGGAGAGAAACATATCCTAGAAAAAAAGTCGTTGAATATATTTTGAAGGATCTTAAAACAGTGCTTAAAATAAATTCAACTATGTTTTCGTGCTCGGATATGCTTTTCTTGTTTATAGTGAATTTATTTTCGATCCTACTAGTATAATCAAAAAATCTTCCATGATTTTTCTTTCTAAGTTATGTTGATTTCATTGCTTGAATCTGTAGGGGATGTTTGAAGAACCCTTAAAATAAAATCAGTGACCTTCTCTGCTTGAAGATGTTTCTAGGTCAGTTACACCAGCCTCCTCCCTCCCCAATTATAATTTTAGAATTATTTTAGCTCACTGAATTGCGCTGCAAATGCGCTCATATGCGCCATCAATAGAAAATTTTGCGTCACGAAACCCTAAGACTTATAGCCAGGGTTACGTGTGGGGGGGGGGGCTGGAGACACGATATCCCCCCCATTTGAAAAATCAAATTTTAGATTATATGACCTGGAAGAACTCAACATGCGCCGGTAAGCGCCATCAAGCAAAAATTTTGCGCCACATTGATAACCGAGTTATCAGCGACACAAATGGGGG
>JAUMHM010000078.1:42464188-42474360 GCA_032362435.1 Melikaiella ostensackeni | reverse complement strand
TCTCTGGATTCGTTTATTGTATGATAAAAGTTGGTTTAAGACTCGATCTCCTGGAGAAACTTCCATTTTGGGGACGTGGTGCACCTGAATCATCCACTAAACTGGAGAGACATTTCGTAGAAGTTCCACCAGGAACTTGAATTTCGATCCATCTTTTATCATACATTGAACGACTCCGAAGAATCTATCATTCCTAAGAGACCGACCTTGTGCACCAGGACTGCGAAACACATCTTCCTCGAGGAAACTTTGTTTTGAATCAAACTTGAAGAGATCGAAGTCACCGACAAAAATCTCTTGAAGATCAATCCAGAACAAAATTCTCTCAAGGAAGATGTGTTTCGGTTTTCTGGTGTTCAAGGTCAGTCTGTCAAGACTGCGAGATTCTCTGGATTCGTTTATTGTATGATAAAAGTTGGTTTAAGACTCGATCTCCTGGAGAAACTTCCATTTTGGGGACGTAGTGCACCTGAATCATCCACTAAACTGGAGAGACATTTCGTAGATAACCTCGATCCAAAACAAAATTTTCTAGGGCAAGAAGTATTTCGGAGTGCTAAAGCACAAGAGCAGCCTGTCAGGACTGCGAGATTCTCTGGATTCGTTCATTTCGCAATGGCGTTTAGGAACCGTTTTTCCTGTAATATTTGCGAAAGGATTTTTGCTCCACAACAAATGGCGCGTATTGATAGGGATAAACATGCTGCTGTCCGCGAATTTACAATTTGTCGACGTGAAGCATTCAACTTACCAGCACTTATTGTAACTGTGCAAACGAGACCATGCATTAATTGCAATCAGTGTATTCTTGATGAACTATTGTTAATGGAGCGTGATCCCTCTTGCCTAAGATTAAACGTACTGACTCAAACTCATCATCTCGCAATCATGTGAGATCTTGCCAACATCACTCAGATGATCGAGGCTTCATTTTGTCGCCGTTGTTGCCTGGCTCACGCTTCATTAACAGGCCCTACATTATAAACGGTCAGCAACTTCATCTCTTTCTGTAGGGGCTTCGCAGCGTGGCAATGAATTCAACGAGATTTGATATAGATAGGTAACAAAAAAGGACCTTCTAATGTTTTTGTGCAGGTTGCGACAAGGAATTACCGATGATTTCTTGAGGTTGATGTTTCAGTATTCAAGGCGACAAGTTGTCAGTCTTGCTGTTGCCACTGTTAGGCAGTCCTTGATGCTACGATTCGTACCTGTCAATATTGGCTTCGATTCGATTACGCCAGATGAAAATGTCGAACGACATGTGACAAAGTTTTCACATAAGCTGTACAATCCGAATCCAGATATTCCAAGAGTGGTTGTGTACATTGACGGTACCCACAGTTACATCGAGAAGAGTAGCAACTTCCGCAATTTGCAACAGTCATGTTGTGTGCATAAAGGACGCCATTTAGTAAAACTGGCACTGATAGTGTCACCAAATGGATATATACTCGACATTCATGGACCATATTTCTCGGACAGTAGGAACAACGATGCTGCTATGCTTCGAAATGAGTTTGAAAGAAATGAAGATAGGATGAGAGAGCGGTTCCCTGAAGGATCAATTATTGTGGTTGACAGAGGCTATCGAGATGCCACAAAGCTGTTTCGAAATCACCTAATTATTTCAATGATATTTTCTTAAGTATTATTTTGATATCCTACTTGAATTTCATATCGTCCACTGCAACGCATTCTTAGCCTAGAAGGCACGTGCATCGGATAGCATTAAGGTTGCCGCTTGCATTTTAAAACATTCATAATTTTGTGACCATTAATCCTATTGAAAAAATTAAAAACTTTTTTGTTTATTAAAATATTTATATTTTCCTCTCTCAAATAGTTCAAGAAGAGTTAAACACGCAATTTAGTATCAAGAAATTCTGAAAATCGGCTAAGTTAGCGCGAGTTGAACTGAAAAAAGATTTCAATTTTCGTATTTGAAAAATCTACTTTTTACCAATTACTTAAAAAACTACAAGACCTAGAAATTTTTGCAACGGCTGGAAAAAGTGCACTTTGAAATTCTTTACAATTTTCAGTCTTTTAAATTAAAATCCGAGCGATTTTTAAAATTGACTTTCAGGACAATTCTTCTGAGGCTGAATCCACGCGTATCCCCTTTTGATCGGGAGCGATTCAATTGCCTTTCATCCGCTTTGTCAATAACCAGTATTGTCCCATTTAGGACTTGGGACTTGGCCAACTCTACTTTCGAGACACAGCGTCAGAATCATAAGTTTCGACTGGGGCAGATTAAATGTCTCTTTTCTCGAAATTTATGCCGTGTTCACCTTGTCACATGTGACGTTGCTTTCACTTTCAAAGATCCCGCGTCCACGCAAAACGCTTATTTCACGCTTTGTGGTAAACTTTAGAGTGCAAGGGCCTGTAAAAAAATGAAAAATAAAATGGTCAAGCTTAGCAAAAATTCTTTTGAAAAGAATTAGCAGAAAAGGTAGAAAGGAGCCGTCCATATATTACGTTACCAATTTAAGGGGGGAGGAGGTCACGCCCCCCCTTTGTTCAGCTTGAATGCAAACTGAATTAATGGAGCCCAATAGAAAAAATCCAACTATTTTTAGTTTAAAATTATCTTTTTTTGGTTGAAGTACCTACTATTATATTTATGGTTCAAAATTCATCTCGTTTGGTTAAAAATTCTATCCTTTAGTTGAAAATTTAATTATTTTGTTGAAAATGCAACTATGCTGTTGACGTCACTTTTTTGGTCAAAAATTCAACTACTTGGTTGAAAATTTAACTATTGCGTTGAAAATTCGTTAAATTTTTGGTTGAAAATTAATCTGTTTTGGTCAAGGATTAAACTATTTTGTTGAAAATTCGTCTTTTTTGATTGAATTCAACTCCTTTTGATTTTCAATTAAAATCTGTTTTTGTTGAAATATCAACTGTTACATGTTTCATTGACAATCTTTTCGGTTGAAAATTCAACTATTTGTCTGAATGTTGAACTCTTTTGTCGAAAATTTTTTTTTCTTGTTGAAGATTTATCATTTTAGTTGAAACTGCATCTCTTTGGCCGAAAATTTAAACTATTTTTTGAAAATTCGTTTTTTTCGCTTCAATTCGACTGTTTTTCATTTCAAATTAAAATATTTTTGGGTCATAAGTGGGCGATTCATCATTTGAGATGAAAATTCAACTATTGGCTTCTTAATCAAATTTTTTGTTGAAAATTCATATTTTTGGTTGAAACCCCAACTATTATGGTAAAACACTCAACTATTTTCTTAAAAATTGAACTATTTATTTGAGAATTTAAGTATTTCGTAGAAAACGAACGTTTTTGATGAAAAATCATATTTTTGGGTTGAAAATTCATCTCTTTTGTTGATAATTCGTCTTGTTGACTTCAGAATTCAACAATTTTGTAGAAAATTCATGTATTTTAGTAAAAGTTTATCTTTTTTTGTAGAAGGTTAATCTTCTTGGCAGAAAATTTATTTTCTTTGTTAAAAATTCAACTGTTTGGTTAAAAATTCATCATTCTTGGTTGAAAATTCATATTTTGTTGAAAATTCGTTTTTTTTGGTAGAACATTAATCTTCTTGGTAGAAAACTCATTTTTTAAGTTGAAAATTTAACTATTCTGTTGAAAAATTGTTTTTTTTAGTTGACACTTAATTCTTCAAAATGAAAATGTAACTATTTTTTTTGGTTGAAAATTGATATTTTTAATTCAAAGTTGATCTTTCCTAGTTGAAAATTCATTTGTTTACAAACTCATGTATTTTGTTGCAAATGCGTCTTTCTTGATAGAAAGTTGATCTTCTTGGTTAAAATTCATCCTCTTCGACGAAAAATGCAACCGTGTGGTTGAAAATTAATCTTTTTCAATTGGTGATTCAACTATTTTTTTGAAAATTCGTCTTTTTGAATTGAATTCGACTGTTTTTGACTTTAAATGAAAATATTTTTTGATCATAAGCAGAGGATTCATCATTTTAGATGAAAATTTAACTATTTGGTTGTAAATTAATTTTTTTGTTGAATATTCATATTTTTGGTTGAAACTCCAGCCATTATGGCAGAACATTCAACTATTTTGTTAAAAGTTGAACTATTCATTTGATAATTCAAGTATCTGATAGAAAACTAACGTCTTTGTTGAAAAATCATATTTTTGGTTTGAAAATTCAACTCTTTTGTAGATAATTCGTCTTGTTGACTTCAGAATTCAACAATTTTGTTGAAAATTCATGTATTTTGTTAAAAATTTGTCTTTTTTGTAGAATATTCATCTTCTTGGCAGAAAACTCATTTTTTTGTTGAGAATTTAACTATTCGGTTAAAAATTCATCATTCTTGGTTGAAAATTCATATTTTGTTGAAAATTCGTTTTTTTGGTAGAACATTAATCTTCTTGGTGGAAAACTAATTTTTCAAGTTGAAAATTTAACTGTTTTGTTGAAAATTCGTTTTTTCCGTTGACACTCAATTCTTCAAAATGAAAATGTAACTGTATTGTTTTTGGTTGAAAATTGATATTTTTAATTGAAAGTTGATCTTTACTAGTTGAAAATTCATTCGTTCAAAAATTCATGTATTTTTTTGCAAATGCGTCTTTTTTGGTAAAAAGTTGATCTTCTTGGTTAAAATTCATCCTCTTTGACGAAAAATGCAACTGTTTGGTTGAAAATTAATCTGTTTTGGTTGAGGATTCAACTGTTTTGTTGAAAATTCGTTCTTTTTACTTAAATTTGACTGTTCTTGATTTTAGATAGAAATATTTTCTGGTCATAAGTAGATATTCATCATTTTAGATGAAAATTCAACTATTTGGTTGTTAATTAAGTTTTTTGTCGAAAATTTATATTTTTGGTTGGAACCCCAATTATTATGGTAGAACATTCAACTATTTTGTTGAAAATTAAACTATTCATTTGAGAATTTGAGTATTTTGTAGAAAACTAACGTTTTTGTTGAAAAATCATAATTTTGGACTGAAAATTCAACTCCTTTGTAGATATTTCGTCTTGTTGACTTCAGAATTCAACAATTTCGTTGAAAATTCATGTATTTCGTTATAAATTTGTCTTTTTCGGTAGTAGATTAATCTTCTTAGCAGAAAACTCATTTTTTTGGTTGAAAATTTAACTATTTTGTTAAAAATTCATCATTCTTGGTCGAAAATTTGTATTTTTTGGTAGAACATTAATCTTCTTGGTAGAAAATTCATTTTTTTAGTTGAAAATTTAACTTTTCTGTTTTTGGTTGAAAATTTATCCTTTACTCGTATAAGTTGAAAATTCAACTATTTATCAACTATATCTTTGTAGGTCAAAAATTCAGTTAAGACTAAACTACGATTGTCAACGAGGCAACAAATTTTAGAATAGAAACCTAAGCAAAAGTCATAATTTTTATTAAATTTGATTTTACAAAAGCTCATTCTATTCCTTGGAAGGTTTTTCACAATTTCATTCGTTACGTTTTTATTAAATATCATTCAGCAAATTGTGTTATTCAAAAAGTGACTAACTAAAACCAATTGTACGTATAATTTCTGAATAAAATAAATTCCATAAAAATGTAACGAATAGACTTATAACGAACCTTTCAAGGAATGAAATGAGTTTCTGTAAATAAGTATTGAATGAAAATCACAACTTTTGCCTAAAGCGGAAGAAAAAATCCAGATATGCAAATAATTACATTTAAATAAACAATTATGACTTCAACTGTTTTTTGTTATTTACGCTGAGGTTTCTCTTCTACAATTTGTTATAATAATCAATGGACCTTTTTCTATCAATTTTATAAATCAAGTTAAAGATTAAGCAGTTTTGAAGTTGACTGTCTGTCTAAAACATCCTTAAAACAGTTCTTCAAAAGTGCACAATATTTTCATTTTCTGACGTGTCGGTTGAACTGACAAAAGATCATTAAATTTCCGAAGTAGAGATCAACGGATCATTTTTTATCGCACAAGCTTAGAAGGAACTTGAAGTCTGAAATTCTGAAGGTCAGAGTTCTTTATGAGAAAGAACCTCAAGTAAGTTTACAGATCTTTAACGTCTCATTGTGCAGCATCCCGCCTTAGGGACTGTATCAATAACCACCTTTCAACCATTTCATAAATAACCATTATTATGTCATTTAGAACGCGGGATCTTTTATAAAAGCGAAGATCAAGAATCGTAATTTTGGGTTGCAGTACATTAAACGTCACTTTAAAGATATTTACCTTTATCGAATATGTACTTTACTTCTCAATTTCGACGATCTGACGATTGATATTTTTGTGATATTATGTGTCCACTAGGAAAATATTTTGAAAGTGATTTGAAATGAAAAGACCAGGGGCTGGAAAGATATTAACTTGACAGGGGGTGGGCTCAAATCTTCAATAGATGATGTGAAACTTCTTTTTCAAAAAGAGATTCTTTGCTGGCATTATTGCAAAAGCTGATACGCTCGATATATTTTTTTAAAAAGAACTCACAACGTAGACATATCGATTGATTCATTTTTTATTTGAACCGAATATTTAACTTATATTAAATTTACACGGAGAATATTTATTCGTTAAATTTTACACAACTTATTTCGGTAAACCGTGGCCATTACGGCATTTTGTTGAAAATTCACTTTCAGTCATGTAAAATGAAATAGAACAATATTTATTGTGAGAATAGAAATTATTAATAAAAACTTATTATAACTTAATTCGTGATTCAGTAAAGAATGATGAAAATATTCAATAAACATTACCTGACAGTTCGGTAAAATGAGAAGTCGACTACCTAACAGTTAAGTAAAATGAGACGAACTATTGAATACAGACTCAAGAAAAGGAAACAAAGTCTGCCTCTCTAAACGAGAAGCCATTCACTGACTTACGATGAGTGCAAGAATACCTGATTTTCGAAGAGTCAGAGAGAGTTAGAGTTCACGAGAATGGCAAGAATTTTAAAAGACCTTTTTGTGTGACTGTTTTTCTAATCTTTTTCTCATTAATTACATTTTGTATTTAAAAAGTGGGATATTATTTCTATTAAAATTTATTGAGTATTTTGCACAAAATTTGAAGTGTTTTTATAATTGGTATTGTCGTGAATTGTTACAAAACATTGGATTACAATCTCTGGATTCTCTACGCAGAGAGTTAATTTCTATATAATTTGATTTTTCAATTTTGGTAGTATGGATTTCAATAAAATTAATACCAACTGGGGTAATGGGACGGATGTTATTGAAGGACTGCTGAAGAATATTAGAAAATTTTATTCAATTAGTCAAAAACTAAGATTAGCTGCATTACAGAAAGAATTCTTGGTAAAGTGAAAGATTCATGGGGTTTTACCAAAACAGATATTTGACATAAACAAGAAAGTTTGCTTGGATTTCAACAACAAAAGAAACAGAGAAACCTCTAATGGGATCACTAATAAATTTAGGAAATCCATCTAGAATTTGTTTATAAAAGATTGCCATGCACAAATACACAATCTAAATGAGAACATTAAGAAGACTCTCGATAAATTGAATAAACAGGTACCGGTTTACATTATCCAAGAATGCCTTGCAAGAGAAACTAAATTAAATAAAAAAGCCTTTAAAAATAATGAGAAACATGAACAAAAATTTGAAAGCATTCCTAACATCCAAGGTGATATACAAAAATTGATTCTAAATATTCACTTGACTCTATTTCAAGACCAAGCTTAAGTAACAAATGCGGGGAAAAAAGTATATTCAATTCCTTGAAATCATCAAAGACATTGAAGTTAGTATTTCAAAATTACCAGAAAACAAAGTAGAAGAATTTAGAGCAAAATTTATGGGTTCATCAATTGTTTTTTAGAATAATGGTTTTCCTTTGAAGCTTATTAGAAAAAGAATTAAACCAAGGATTCTTTTGAACAAAATTTTTTTTGAAATTTCATCCTGAATTACTGATTAGTAACACTGATAAAGGAAGTATTACGGTTGCGATATTAAAACATGTTTATAATGAAAAAATGATGCATATTTTGAATGATGAAGATAGTTTAATATTTTTCATTCTCAAAGATTGCAATAAAATCTACTTTCTCATGAAAATTTTTAGTGTACTAAAAAAGGAACAAACAAAAAGTTCACAAATCAAAACTAGACTTCGAGACTATCCACTTTTCCGGTTCATTAGAGACAAATTTACAATAAATGTACAAACAAAAAAGAAAAAAGAGGGAGAAAAAGGAGAGAGTCAACCAAAACCAACCTCAAACTCTTCCTTTTTCCCGTAATTTTTATACTACTGGGGACCAACATGTTTCGAAGCCAATTAAGATTTCCTCATCAGGGGTAATTCATAGGATAACTACAGTTATGAATAATCAAACGTATATTAATTGTGTATATGAGCATTGCAGCTTTTCTTCTTAACCAAATTCAGATAGATTTATTAAATTTATTAATATTCTCATTTAAAGCTTCTTTGTTATCTTTTTTTGTTTAAGTCACAACATATTTTTTTGTCAATATGAAATATCTTTTTTAGAAAAACCAAGAAACTTGAACTCTATCAATAATCCCTTCTGTAATACATCCAATCTAAGTTTTTACTAACTGAATAAATTCATTTAATACCCGTATACCGGACTTTTGGTAATATCTGTCATAAAATCACATTCCGCCAAATCTTTATCAATTACACTGAAAATTATATTAACAAAAACAGGAAAATAAGGAAAAATGAAATAATTTTTTATATAACTTCCTGCGTATAGTATTAAAAAATGTGTAATCAAAAGTTCGGCAAGCACTTTACCACAACACTAATTGAACAAAAAGTTCAATTATTTTTCAAAAATGTTTGTAAATTTTGTTAATTTTATTTTTCTTTATAAAAATAGAAGCATAAATCAACTTTTCCAATATAAATTTTTTTGATTTATGAGAAAAATGCTTTACCGGAAGGGAAATTCAGAAAAACACGAAGTGCACTGAGTAGAAGTATTTCTAGGACTAACTCGTCTATATAGCTACTTAGAGAAACAAAACGTTTTACCATTTTTTCTTTTAGAGAGAGAATAACCAGTCCTAAATCCTCGTAAAAATCATCTGTTCGAAGAATGTCATTAAATTTTAGAAAACTATACAGAAAGTCTTAGCCCCAAATATCAGGATTCAGAATTCATTCCAGAAAGACAATAATGAAATAGTAAAATATTTCAACATTAGAATATGAAATTTAATTTTAGTTGAAATCAAATACTATATCTCAAATTATGTACATCCTTCTGGCAACCTTATTATACATATTTATAACAAGTGCCAGGATGACATTCTAATTATATTAAAAGTATACCTAGAAAAATTCAAACCTATAGTAGACTAAGAGTATATTAAATGTATTTGAAATCGAAAACATCTGTCAAAAATCATAAGGTCAGAGAAAATGTAAGTAAAGTACTCAATGGTACATAAAATGCACATATTGTTGGTATGGCATCTTTCTCAGAATACCATTTTTTGTAGGCAACGAGGGTATAATTTCTTTTACCTGATACGTTTAAAGTGAGTGCGTCAGTAGTTCTCGAAAAAAATGGAGAAAGAAGAGTTCCGTGCAGTGATAAAACATTTTTATTTAAAGAATTGGCCGACCGCGCAGACTAAAAGCGAATTAAATGAAGTTCACGGGGAGTCTGATCCTTCGTTGAAAACCGTTTATTTTTTTAAAAAAATCATCATATGGTTATGAAAGGTCGCCGAATTAAGTTACGTGAGATTTCTGAAGCTGTAGGCATTTACACTGATCGAGTCTATCACATTTTGCCCGCAATTGAGAAGTCGTTTCAGCGCAGTGTCTGGCGAAGTTTAATTAAAATCCGCAGAACTTTTTGCGTCGACTAGTGACTGTGAACGAAACCTGGATCCACTAGTATACACCCGAGACAAAGCAGCAGTCAAAGCAGCTGGTACTGCTTGCTGAAAGTGCACCAAAGAAGGCGAAGATTATTGTGTCAGCTGGAAAGATGGCAAAAATACACGAACTGGGTTTCGAACTGATTCCTCATCCACCCTATTCTCCAGACTTGGCTCCGTGCGACTTATTTCTGTTCCCCAACTTGAAGACCTGTCTCGGTGGGAAGAGATTCTCTTCCAATGAAAAAATTGGAATCTCGCTGGACTAAGTGTGTAGCCCTCGAAGGTGACTA
>JAUMHM010000078.1:42445097-42461886 GCA_032362435.1 Melikaiella ostensackeni | reverse complement strand
CCCGTCTTTTTTTCTATGGCAAGTTCAACTCTTTCATATAGAATGTTAGAAAACATGACTATGACGTGAAAAGAAATAAAAATGTCACCTTACTTTGGAAAAATATCAAATTTTAAATCAATGTTAAGAACTTGTAATTTTTTTTTAAACTTTTTACGCTCAAATGCGAAATCAGGTTTTCACTTTATCCCCCTGAAAATTTTGCTTAGATCTTGAACGGTGAACCTTTTTCTAGCGAAATATCAATTTTCAAAATAGCCCAAAAGATTGCTATTTTGGGGTTTGGCTAAACGAGGTAATGATTAAGTTGGAGTTGGCTAAATATTTAAAAATTCAATTTTTAAATTAAAAATCATGAATTTTTTCATTTTTCTCCCTAAGAGTTATTCATCCGCGAAATTGAAAAGACCAGCAGTGCCGAATTTCAAAACAAAAATTTTCGTATTTCTGCATAAAAAGTTGAAATTATTATTATAATTTTGCAAATTTGTAAGTTTCTATTTGGAATATACTTTTATAGCTTCAATCATAATCAATTTTTGACAAGTAAAATCGGTTTGTTCTAATACAGTTTTTATTTTTATATATATAAAAAAATATTTTAAATGACTGTAAATCTTTTAAATCTTTTTAAATCTTTCGAAATCTGTTGAAATTCTTATAATTTCTTTGAAATATTCAAGAATATTTATTATTTTCAAAATTTTGAATCTATATATTATAATTTCACTTTCGCGATATTTTGAAGTTTCTATTTGAAAATGTATTTTTATTGCTTGAATCATCATTTATTATTGACAAGGAAAAACGATTTATTCTCGGATTTATTAATTTATAAATTCAATAGGATATTTTTCTATTGGATAAGCAAATCTTCTCTTGTGAATTAAAGCTACAACATACCATAATTATAATAAACAAACTAAATATTTAAAGGCTCAAATCATAATTTTAAGTATTTCAAGTTCTAATATAGTGATTCCTTTTTTTTATAAAAATAGAAATATACTAAATGATTGAAATCTTTTAAATTGGTTGATATCTCTTCAAATCTGACCCAAAGTGAAGCTTACGAGATAAGTTTTAATTTTATAAAACTAAACACGTTTTTTACAAGGCTATGAAAGTGCTGAAAAATGGTTATGTTTGAGTTGTTGTTAAAACACAATTTTCGTTCATTATTTCCCAATAATGTTACTTTTGCAATTTAAAGACTGTTGAATGCATCTTATTTGATTCAATTCAATTTTCCATCGTAGAATTTGAGTTTTTCCCTATTCTATAATGCACAAAAATGTGACATTTCTCTGTGCCTTTACATTTTGTAAATTAAATTTCTTAATAAAAATGAAGTAATTCATTAAATTCATGTGATAAATAAGTTCAAATAACATTGAGTTTGAATTAGTAAGTATCCAAATTTTTAAAAATTAAGCCGCAACCGACTTCGGCGTAATAAAATGGAATGATCCTTATTTAGCACGTGATAAAAGTAATTACAGAATTTGTTTGAATATTACTTGCAAAATTAATTTTGGCAATTTTAATCCTAGTATTCAATCTCGAATCCAGCAATAGAAATTTATCTAATTCTTTGCGTAGATAGTAGTCACTTTTAGTTACTTTTTCTATTCAAAATTAGTCACTTTTTAGCTTAAAGTAGTCACTTGTTGCACTTTTTTCAAGTACATTAGTCTGTGGCAGTCCCGACAATGTGTAATTTAATAATTTTAATACGGACAGTGTAATGCTGTTTATATAGGACAAGCAAGGAGATCACTTAGAACAAGGAAAGAGGAACTTAAAAATAATTTTCATAGAAGTGCAAGATATTATTTGGTCCTTACAAAATATAGACTGATACATGGTCATGACTTTAATTGGAATGATGCTAAAATTTTGTATTATGAGAGGAATCAAAAAAGAGAGAGTTCATGGAAATGCTATTCATAAAGTAAACACAATAAACATCAGGAATAAATTCTATCTTTAAATTGGATAAAAACGCTCCAGCACATTTATCCACTCAAAGATAAAATATATCTGGCGAAAAATAAAAATTTATCTGACGAAAATATTTATGTCACATGCGTGACAGTTGTCAAGTGACACTTCGAGGTCAAATTATGGGGAAAAAATGGACTGACATGTTATAATAACTCGCCTAGAGTTGGATATATTCAATGTAGCAACACATAATTTTCAAAAATGTTAACTTTAAACTGTTCAGAAGTGAATAATTAAAAAAAATTGAATGTACACAAAGTAATGATATCCCTCATACATTTTTTGATATTTATTGAGTAAATAAAATTTCAAGAGTAAGAAATTTACGTAAAAAAATACTCGAGCATGATACAATGATAAATCTCTATCTTGTGACCGTTAATAAGCTTTATTACTAAGACATAATTCTTGGGTGTATGAATAAGGATTCTTAAGCTTGCAATCAGCTCGCTTATTGATCGCCCTTGGGCTTGCGTTCACTCATATATTTTGCAGATATCCAGAAAATGTTGCAAAGACATGTATATACGGCTCGCATAAGTAAATACTTTCAATATCACACACGTACATGTATATCAGGTGTTACAGCGTCGTTAAGCATAAGCATCGTAGCACGATCCTACGTAAAATGCATTAAAGATACAGAGACACGTACTTGCACCAAAGGCCGTAATTCTCTTTTCAATGGATGCAATTTTCTGCCTTATTATGTTCCACACTTTCTGTAGATAAGTAACCACGAAAAAAGCTGCCTTAATTATAGACAGAATGTTACAATTTACTGGTTCTGTCTTTAGTGTATTAACCATGATGATGTTAAGGAAACATACTGTTACACAAAATGTCATGAAATTGAAAGTTGCAGTACAAAATGTTAAATGCAACAACCGTGAAATTGGAATCGTGACAATTTATACAGTTTCATATCGAAACGAGTTATATTTGCACAATTTGATCAGATTAAAACGTTTCAATTTGGGCGATTTAATATGTAAATTGAAATATTTAAATCTGAAGTATTCAAATTGCTAACCACTTGAGTTATGAATTCTTCACTGAATTATATATTTCATAATGTGAGCCGATTATTTGTTTATAATTTGAAGCCTTCACCATCAAGCATACTTCGAATTAAAACTTATTTATCATCATTACTTGGATAATTAAACAAGTTTCATTCCTGCACTAACGATCCGCCGTTCTTGTAGATGAAATTGCTATGAAATCAAAGTCAGAATTGTGTCCTTCACATTCTGTCATAAATAAAACATTATATCTATCATTCTGAGAAAAAGGCTTTTGCAATCATGATTATGTCATACTTAATCTTGAGCTCCAGCCCTTTTAATTATATTTTTTCGAGCCTGGTTTACGGAGGACTTTTGATCAACGATGACTTGTGACATATATCCCATTAGGATCTCTTTATATCATTTTATACTACGCCACTGATTCCAACGTCGGAATATATGTAGCACTTCGTCGAGCTTATAATTATTATGAATCGAAGCGAATGCGCATGCCACCGCTCGAGATTTAGCGTTATAACTTCATGAATGCAAATGCAGGTTCTTGTCTGGTTGCGTTTTTTTTTCAACCGTGAGCAGTGCCCTTTGCCAAGGAGGGAGTCGCACAAGCTGTGTAACCGTATACTTAGGTATTTACACCTTAGGATCGTTTGTTCATAGTGGTGGGCACGGTTAACTACCTGCGGTTAGGTGTATCGGGCATTAAAGACTGAGTCTTCCGATAAATACTAGTCCCGCTTTCTCTCGCGGGTATGCAATTAGTGGGAAGGGGTATCGTGAATCGATGCTGAGTAATGAGATTAGAGGGTTCAGTGTGTAAAGGGGCAATGTGTGCTACAATGTTGATATTAATGAGGATCATTTGGTAATTGTTGAAAGCCCACACATTTGAAATTACTTGATCATGGATCCGTTTCGTGAATTCTTCCCATCACTGAACAAATATAGTAGCAAATCTATTGGATTTAAGATTATTCTCATACAATCTTGGCTACCCTCAGAAAAATATACTTCGACAATGATCGCAATTGCTGTAAAAATAACTAAACTCGCTGGTCAACATAGTGATGCCTTAGTCGTTACGGTAATTAACTTTTTGCGGTAAGCTTAAAAGATTCATTAGTTACATCAACTGAAGTACCTTTACTGCAAAGAAATGATTATCGCTGCATAATATAAAGAAAATGCGATAATGCATCTCGTTTCTTTTTGCTAATAACTTGTTCACGCTAAATGCAATCAGTTTACGAATGCGGTTTAGTTATATTTCCAGTATTATTTTTCTGAGTGTATGGAAATTAGCAGAACTAAGACCTCTTTAGGTTTATTGCTGTTACTTCTTTTCCTTTTTGCTATTCATATATGCATTATCCATCCTTCTTCGAGAATTAGGATGAAACATACAACAGGAGCGTAACACTTTCTTACAAAATAATAATTGGCTCATCCGGGCAGCTGACGATCCTTTGCAGATGCAATGTCGAATTTCAATCCAACCTGGACGACACACTGAGATGACAGTAATACAGGAAAGTGTAATTTTTCATTTTAACGACCGATGACCATCGCACTTTCACTCCTCCGGTCTTCAATGTACGAAAGGCACCCTTTGAATCCTTTTCCCTATTATCGTAATGGTCACACCTCCTTTTCAGACAGACTTTTTCTCTCATCTTGCTAACGACAACGATTTACATATCAATATCGGAACGTTTCTTCCGTAATGGTCAGTGGTCACCCCCAAACTTCTGGATTCATAAGAAACGTTTGTATCTTTTATTCTAAAACTTTTACATGTCATTCCACTTTTTGGTTTCTTCACATCTTTCTTCTTCCAAATTTTAAAGTCATTATTAATATAGAAATATATTAATTTCTTTGTGAAAGTGGATCTGCTTCGGAACTTTCATTTCAAAAAACGTTGTTTGGGCCAAAGGTCTCAGGAATCAGCATTTTCAAAATCATACGATTATCCTCTACAAGTACTTCAAATACTATTTATTTTCCTTAAATCCCTGGACAGATGTTGCTGCTTTGCCGAGAGTCGTTAACAGGCTATTGTGCGAGTGTCGTCATGCGTTTTAAAATTCAGATTTTCCTGTTTCGGCAAAACATGTCCGGACGCCCACGCGAACAATGAGCGGATGTCGTACGCAAGGAATTTGCGTTGACATTGTGTGTCTGCTACCGCCAGCAGTAGCGTATTCAAATTATTTTGAACCCAAATTTTAAAATAGCCAATTTACATTTTCTCATTTAATAATTAATTTTCAACATTTGAAATTCAAATAACTTCGAATAACAAATCTATGAACTTTACATCTTTGTTATAATAGATTCCTACGCAATCATACCTCGCGTACTTTTTCTTTGTGGAAAAATCTGCAACTCTAAAACGAAAGTAATTAAACATTTACCAGAAATTTAGTGATCCCCATTCTAGTCATTAAAGTGGAAAAATTGAAAATTTCTTTGTTCCCAAGGAGAGGCTATTTGCAAAAAATTATATTCGTCCCTGGAGAACGCGAAGGGCGGCGTTTTTGCCTGACAAAGGTGAGTCAGGTCCTTTCGTTTTCTGCCGAACAATCGCTCATTGTATGAATTCCATTTCAATTTTCGTACAGTAATATCCTCCTATTTTGAAAATATTTTCTGTGCCTTCCGCCACCGCCAGACTGAGGGTCTAATCTTGTCAAACCGTCGAATTTTAAACGTAACGATTTTTCAATTTTCCTCGACAGAATGGTCACTGAACCGCGAAAATTAGGAAATGACAATGAATTTATTTTTTGACCAGGAATTCTTTTAAACGTTAGTAGCAAACTATTCAATTATTTTATTAAAATTGACACTTGGAATCATGGAATTTGGAATTTTTGTATTAATTTTGATGCAGTACAGAAGCGATGACAATTTTTCTATAAAAGTTACGATTACCATTCAATGAAATTTCAAGAATTAAAAATTTAATCATCTTTAATGGAGATAAAAGGAGTTAATATTCAGCTCTCCTTTCTTATTACATATCCACTCTTCACTTTCTGCCTGATACTTATAGGCACAGTTATGATGTATAATCAAGGATTAAAGGGAAATCGTTCCATGTTCTGACTTCCTGCGGAGGGCATAAGCCATTCATGCGGAAACGACTAATAATTACGAAGGTGAGGAAGGCTCTCCGGGCAAGTTAAAAGGTGAGAATATAGTACGTGAGATAGAGAGCCAGATATCATCAAGCCCCGATTAAGCCATGCCAATGTCCAGATACCAAGAGCCCCTTTTTAGAGGCCTTGTCTCATGCGAATTACATGATTATAGTATATGTAGGACCATCATCATTTCATCGCTTGGTCATCATTTAAGGCCATTATTTCCGCGACTTCACGCGCTCCAAGTACTTACGTGAGATCCAATATCCGGAACACAAGGTATCAGAAAATCTCGCAAAGAATATTATAAATATTCTTCCAGAAAGGTGATCAAAATATAGTAGGTCATCAGGGAGAGACTCAAGTGAGTGAAAATTGCCAAGCTATCTTCTGTTTATCCTAAGTTTGCTGATACTAAAGCGTAAGATGAGAAGACATATTTCTATATTAAAAAACGTAATATTTTTTAATAATTAAGTAGATGTTAAACGTTTCTTTTTAAGCTTCCTGATTAATTAAATTATCCACTTATGCGTATTGAAGTGTGCATTTGCATTTTTATACTAACAGAAGTTTTTGAACAACATAAATCTTAATAAAACCACATAATAACTTGAAAGCTTAGAAAACTGTTTATAAGAAATAACAGCTAGTCACACTTCTAAATCACCACAAACTATTGAATTATGACTTCTAAGATAGGTAGGAATTCGTAATCTAAACCACAAAAAGAATTTTTACTCTCTGTTGTTGTTAATTTTTTTGCATTGTTGACAAATGTACTTTGTAACTAGCTAGAAGGCTATTGAGAATATATATACCTGCGTGCTTGATGAATATAATATGTTTTTATAAAAATATTCAAAGGGGCCCGTCTTAGGAGGGGGGCCCTTCTTATGCCCTTTTCTTTTTTTTTCTTTTTTTGACTGAAGAAAAAAGATCTGAAAATAGATAACCATTTTGACCAAACAGAAACCAATTTTTATGAAGTCTCAATTTTTTATTTTATTATGAAAGCCTTACATTTTTGAATACAGCCACTAATTTGTAGAAGGCCAGAAGCGATTCAACAACTCTTGGTTGTTGTAATATTCAAATATTATTAATTTATTTTCCAATTTTCTCAGAAATAAAATATTCAAACCATATTTTTTATTCACTAATCTGAAGAGCAGATAAAATATGATTGAAGAATTCTACTGTTGCAAATCATGCAACAACTCTCTTCAATAAAGTTTCTTTTAATCTTAATAAACATTGGCTCATTATATAGTTATATACTCGATGAATTTTGATCAAAATAATTTGCTCAGATCTTATTAGATAAGCAAATTATTTTTAACAGAATACAAGAGTAGAATTGTATGAAATGTTTCAAGGAACGAAATGAGACATTCTTTATTGAAATTGGATAAAACTTAAGATACTTTATAAAGAGGTTCAAAAAGACAACAAATGTCAAATAATTTTTTTTGAAAAATAATTTTGACTGAGAACTAATTTTTTTTGAAAAATATATTGGTGCCTCTTTCAAAATGCACTGAAATTGATTTCGGTTATATCTTTCTGCTTTTATAAACCGTTTATCAGTTTGAGGTTATGTCGATGTGTCGATCCCGAAAACTGATTTATTTCTTATTTGCCTAATGCATCAATTCACTAAAATTCGACTCAATCGAAATTGCTGGATCGGTTCAAAATTTCGACTCATTACTCACGCCAAGATGACGGTTCTGAGTCGAATCGAATTATTTTGCACATCACTGATAAACATTTATATCAATTCATGTAAGAAAATTTATTATAAAGAATGATTACTAATTTTTGAATTTTTCATTATGATTCAAATTTCAGGAATATATTTGAAAAAAAATTTCCGAGATGAACAATTATGGGTAAACGGCATGAAAATTAGTCTTTTTGAACAAAATGATTGAAGACCAAAGTTAAAAGAAATATAACATGCGCCAAAAATATTCAAGTAATTTGCGATGGTTGTTTTAAACTCAAGTAATTCGCTGCAGTTGCTTTGAATAGTTTCAAAGTTTTCAGTATATTCTCGGTTTAAAGATTATTTTTTAAATTCTCGAGACTAAAATTCTATATTCTTTTCAATGATTTTTCTGAAAAAATACCGAGAATTATGATGTAAATTCAAAGAAATTGAATTAAAATAAAAAGTGAACTTAACTGAAGAAACTAAATTTAAATTCTTGTAAATTCAAATTGAATTCAAGTAAATTTGAGCAAATTTCAATAAACTCAAAGGGAAATCTAGTGAATTTCAAGGAAACTCTATCCAATTCATTTCGAATCAAGTAAATTCTGGTAAAATAAACTGGCTCTAAGTAAGTTTTAGCCAAATATAATTAAATTCAAGGTGGATTTGATTTTTACTTAATCCTGGGCAAATTAAATAATTCCACTGAATTGCGGTGAACTCTGCTGCATTCTTTCAAATCAAAGTGAATATAACTCATTACTTAAAAAATTACAAGAATTCTGGTGAAATCGACGGAATTGAAATGTAAACTTACATAATTTTATAGAAATTCCAATTGAACTCAATTTTCTGGAATTAAAATTGAATGAAAATAAGTACAATTTAAAATTTGCTAATGTCTAGCTGATTTTTATTTAGTTGTATTGTAGTAAATTAATAAGATACATTTTTTAGGAGAATTCGATGGCTTAAAAAAGTCTTGAAAATAAATTTGTTTTTCGACGAACCCTTTTATTTATTATTTCTTTTTTTCTTTTTTGAGATCTGCAAAGCTATTCTGAAGTATCCTAAATCCCTTTATGGTAAAACATCTTTATGTCATCGACTTATCTTTTTACGGTTTCCCATTAGGTTAGACCACACGAAGACCCAGTGACAGAAATCATTGTACTGCATTCCAACTGCCAAAGTAGTGGTTGCTGATCGGTATTATGTTTTGCACCTGCGGGCCATCTACTTTAATCGGTGAAAAAAGGAAAGAGTTGACGGTAACTCTCGTCCTTCAAAAAAGACTCCAAACACGATCAAAATCATTCCGAATTAATCCGAATTATTCCGAAATCTACACCGAACTAATTTGAATCAATCCGAACCAATCCGAAGAAAGTTCTCAATTTCGTTCGATCCAAATCGTTTAAAAATTAATCCGATTCAATCCAAGCTTCCAATCCAAATCAATCCGAACCAAATTTGCAATTCGAATGAAACCGAATCAATCCGAATGAAACCGAATCAATCCAAATGAAACCGAATCAATCCGAACTCGGTCTGACCTAAACCGATTTAGGTTGGACGACACGGAGAACTTTCTTCGAATTGATTCGGATTGATTCGAATACAGATTACGGAATAATTCGGAATAAATTCCTATCTGAAACTTTGCTAGGGTTGAGCAGAGATAACGGCATCAGAAATTGGCTGACTAATTTTCTCGAAAGGGCCGCAGATTACTAAATATGTGGCTTCACAGGATCAGGGATATTTCGCTCAGCGGGAATTCCAACAAACTTCTGGTATTAAGCTTGAGGGATGAGCCCAGTCAGCTTGATAAATAAAGTTGATTACCTTCTTTCAGACGTGGGCTGTCTTCCATGCCTTTCGGTTCAAATAAATTATTCACATTTTGCATCTAAAAATAAACTTCAAATTTCATTTCATTTTCAATATAAATAATTTAAATGCCAATATATCTATAATTACATTATTTTGAAATATTTTTTGCTGAGAATGTTGATAATATTAATTCGAAGGTTGAATCTTAAAAAGCCTTCATGACTTAACTCAATCAGTATAAAGTATTTTTAATTATACTACTAAAATTCGCCCACTACCAACTTTCATTGTGAGAAGATCGGAGAATTTTTAAGCGAATCGTCAAATAATGCACTCCCAGGGATATAACCTCAGGTTCCCAGGGTATAACCTCAAAATGATCAGAGGCGAAGATAAAAAGCTTGATTATAATTTTATGTGATTTTAATTCGACTAATGTCAGTCGAAGAGGCTATAATCGAAAGAACTCGTATGCAGAGAGGACTGCGTGTTTAATTAACTATTTATAATTCGATGAATCCTGGGGTGTAAGATTCTCACTGACCCGCCGTTTTATTTCGTTTATCCTACTTTATGAACATATTTTGACGTCGCAGATCCAAATTCGACCTGAGAATTAATACTCCTGGTGGTATTATGAATACGAATTTATGACACAATTGTTATTCAGATAGGAAATGATAAAAGTTGCATTCTGGAAGTTTTTTTGAACTATAAACCCTACCGTAGATTCATCTAACTTCGGACATTGGCTCAAACTTCGGACACCCAATTTTTTATGCTTTTACATAACCAAAAAGTAAAAAAGCACCAAAAACTTTCAAGACCAAAGTCAGAAATGACGTGAGAAGCCAATTTTGTTCTCGAAAAGTAATATATAAATCAAAGCAAAATAGACGTCCAAAGTTTGGGTCAGTGTCCGAAGTTGGGTGATTTTACGGTACTCCTTAATTCCAGGGATCCGAACGAAACTTTTGTGCCATTTCGTTACCACCAGTTAATCAAAATAATTTCGATCTAATCACAGTTAATCGCAGCCATATTTTTTATTTGAAGTTGTATAAAGACGTTGCAAACAACTGACAACTAAAATTATCCGACGTGGAATAATTTTTATTGTGAGATGGATTTACAACCCCATTCATAACTTTATATGTAGTTGTCAATTTTTTGTCAGTTTGCAAGGTTTTTATCCAACTTTAGACAAAAAATATCTTTGGGAGCCAGTATTAATATTACAATCTGAAGTATAGATTTCTTTCTCTTTTCAGAAAGAGACTCGTCCCAACAATCCCGCAAGATGGAGTCAGAACACAGGACCAATGCTCTGGAGGACATCTCTGCCGTCCATTGTCAGGTATGAGAGATTGATCTTCAACCAGAATATCGCTTCCCCAAGTTTTCCCGTTGTAGGGTAGTTCTATAAACGAAACGCTTAGACAATAGTATATTGTGCTACTAGTGGAAGAAGGAGAAGAGTCCGAGAGCGTGGAGTTCGCCGCGCGAGCGTACCGAGCGCGGCGAACTCCACGCTCTCGGAATCTCTTTCGACCACTAACAATATTTTATTCCACTACCGTGAGAAATATGTGACTTCGCGGCCCTGTTTACTTTCTTTTTTTTCCTTATATATATAGTATAGTATAGTACCTATAGTATATAGTAAGATAAACCAGAGTGCCTACTGACCGGGAAAACCAGGAAAACCGGGAATTAGCCAGGAATTGAAATAAAACAGGGAAAACCGGCAATACAAATTCCAGCCGGGAATCACATCTAAAGTTTTCAAAAATTTAATTTGTTTTGTCATTATTATATTATTATTAATCGTGATAACTACACAAATACATTTGAATGTGCGCGTCCTTGTAGTTCCGGTTCGATGATTCGGATCTTTGGATGTTTAATTTTTTTTAATTTTTAATTTTTAATTTTTAAATTTTAATTTTTAATTTTTAATTCTTTTTTCTTAATTTTAAAAAAAAAATTTAATTTTAATTTTTAATTTTTTAATTCGTAATTTGATAAGTTTTTCATTTTGTATTCTTCAATACATATTTTATATAAGTCGAATTGAAAAGTACATTTGAAAAATCCACCTGTTATTTCTAAGCATTTTTTGAAGTGTTACGGTCACAATATTCCTGTATTCTAGAGTTTTAACCGCGATTGTTTTGCGAAAATAATTCATCGTACTTTTGAAGAAACACCTCTTAGTTCTCTGATGCGTTTGGCAAATCTTATCACGAGTTTTGATGAGGTCTTCTATCTCAGGGCTGAGGGATGGCTTGTATTTATTGAGTGTAGTCTGAGGGACTACAGTTTGAATAGCGGTTTTTATGCTGCATATAAGTTCAGTAATGACTTCAACTATGTAGGTAGTGTTTGGAAGTGTGGGTTAAAAATTTAATTGAGATTCTAAGCTCGTGGTGAAAATCGGCCAATTTGCTTTTGCAAAGTTGTAGTGAGATACGCCCGAATATTTTCAGAGCTAGTGTAGAGGCTAAGAAGAATTGGTCGATGGTCCGAGTGTAGTTAGTTTACAGTAATAGTATCGTGGTTCAAGTAGTTATTTTTGGTTATTCCGAAGTCAATGAGGTCAGATTTATGTTTGGTATTATGGAGAAGTACAGTATGTGAATCTGGTGTGGAGACAGGCAGATTCTTGTCAATTATAAACTCGAAAAGTTGCTTATCAGTCCTGTTCGTCATTCTACTATTCCAGGCTAGATGTTTGGCGTTAAAGTCACCTGCAGTAATGACAAAGGAAACGAGTTTAAAAAATTTTTGTAGTCATTTTTAATGAAATCGCGGGAGGAAGTCTGGTAAAGAGAGGTCATTGCATATGAATTCCCGTATATTTTTATTTCTACAGCAGTGGCTTTGAGGGATTCAAGTTCGAGAATCATTCATTCGTGGTGTTCTCTATTTTCTTGAATTAAAATTTTTGTTACCCTGGTAGTGTTGCTTCTATATATTTTGTAATCATAAGAAGTATTCTACTTATAATATTTTATATTATACAAAACATAGGCTTTCAAGGACCCTAGACTTGAAAGTGTATATCAAAGTAGTTTTCTGCTAGGAGGTTTGCTTTATCACTGAAAGGAAGTGCAAAGGTCTGATCGGAGTTTTTAAAAACGGAAAATATTAGTTTGCCGTTTAGTGAGGGCCTTTGTCATGCACCAGATGGAGATATCTCTGATCTCTAGATTGTGGATGAATTTTTAATAAAGAAATACTATTTTTAATAATTAAGCATTTTTAAATTATTATGTAAAAATTTGTTTTTAGAAAATTGTCTTAATTTTTCAATGAACCATAATTTCTTTTATCTAAAAATTACAATATATATATATACATATAATATTAGTAGAATAATAATTAAAAAATTCAATTGAAGTAGTAATTAATTAGAATGAATAAAATAATTAATAAATAATTATAAGTAATAATACATTAGTAATATAAATTATATAATTATATAAATTATTAATAATAATAAATAAATTATTGATTAAAATAATTAAATAATTAAATAAATCATAATTGAAAATTTTAAGTCAAGTAAGGAAAATAATAAATTACATTTCTCTTTACAAGTTGTGCGCACTAAAATTATCACTACTTTCACAGTAAAAGTCCACTAATTCAATAGTGAATAACTTAAAAATCACTATTTCAGCCCCGTATGTAATGTTGCAAGATTTAATCAATTTTAATATATCTGAAGGTTTATAGAACCAATTTATGATATTAGAAGTTTGAAAAAATACTTCACTCATTAGAATATAACACTTCCATTCTTCAAGTCATTCTGCAAGTCCTTAATTTCTGTCAAAGACTTTTCTATCTACTTCCTTCAAAACTGTTCCTTCATAACTACTCCTCTGACGTGTATTTTGAAACATGAATTACATTACAGCAGTAGTCCTCCAAAAAAAAAATATATATCATATAAAAAATTAATAAAAAAATCAACAAACACGGGTGTTATTTGTAATATCCGCCGTGCCACCACCAATGCCACTATAGCCGACTCCCCCATATGGGCACATCCACGGAAAGTGTCACTTTTTTGTCACCGTGGTTTTATAGGTGAACGTACACTTTAAATACGAGTTATACCTGTATTGCATGAAAATCTACAAACTCCCTAAAATAGGTGAATAGCCTCAGGTAAACGCTAAATTTCTGTATGTAACCCACCAGCGTGAAACTTCTCCATAGAGGGATCGAACAGCAATGCGAGTTTGGATATTTGCATGGGCACGAATAGTATCAGAATATCCTTCTATCTCTTTCGGGAATCGAGTAGGATTTTGAAAATCTGTTCCATGGAATTGCGGAGTTATTGGACCAGCAACCTGGGGCAATACCTGGAGAAGACCCATTAAATTTTCAATTGGATTCTGTGGGTAAAAACTGGGGTCGGGTTGATTATTCTTTGGAAACTGATATCAATTATGTGGCAAGTGTTGTTGAAATTGAGGATTTTCATCGACAGGAACCTGGCCATTGTAATGTAGATTTTCAAATTGAGGATTTGCAAACTGAGTATTTGCAAATTGAAGATTTACGATTTGAGGATTCGCAATTTGAAGTGTTCTTTCCGTTTGGGCCATACGGTCACAGACCTGACATGGAGTGCCGATCGCGGAGGGCTCAATAAGGCAGAATCGAGTTTTTGGGTGTTTTTTTTTTTAGTACACAAAAAATTTTCATAAGAGAATAGATTTTACTTCGATTTTTAAGAGACTCGTAGAATAGATTGCGCGACACCTACCGTTTTTTTGAAAAAATGACACTTCTGTGGATATGCTCATATGTGAAGCAAGTAATAAAAAAATACTTGAATACAAATTTCCTTGAAAACGACAATAAATTTGGTCATGTAGTGTGCCTTGGGGTCGTTTGCATTCTATAGCAGTGGCTTCGAGGAAATCTAGTTCGGGAATCATTAATTCGTGGTGTTCTCTATTTTCTTGAATAAAAAATGGCTATTTCCCTGTGAGTGTTGTTTCTATATATTTTATAAGCACGTAGTTCAACCCGTAAGGATTCGCGGAGTAGAGTTTAGCTGAGCAGACAAATTGTAATGTTATTTTTATAGAGTTAAGTGGCTAATTCGTGTATTTCCTAAAGTATTCCCTGAGGGTTCCAAAAAATGAATATATTTCTCTCCGTTATTTAGGTCGTCAAAGTCATGGCCTTTTTGATTAGGACTACCAGGTTAACTTTAATGTCTTGAGACGATGGATTCCGAACAGCAGCAATTACTGCAAGAAAGTTATTCTTTGCAATGCGATGAGTGTCGGTGTTAGGATTTTCAGTTTGATTTTGAGTCTGTTTTTTAACCTTTGGCTTTTCGGTGTCAGGGCCTAGTCACGCGTTTCGAGGCTACTTTAATGATGTCTATAGTGATTTATTGTGTAAGGCCGGGTAGCTTACGAGGGCTACTTGTTCTTGCGGAATCAGTGGTGCAAGGGTGTTGCTGGGGATGGCATCCTTTTCATTTTCAGCAGGTTTGGATGCAGGGTTTTAGTTGGCTTAGTTGGCTTTCTAGAGGCTTTTTTGAACGCTGTGTAGTCTTTATAATTAGCCAGGGGTCTTCGTCGCAGTTGTCGCAAGTAGCCGGTGTCTGGCGATCATTTTCGCACTTAGAACTAGTGTGCGCGCCCCCACATTTCACGCAGCTTGGGGTAGCGTGACACATGTCAGAAATATGATGAAATCTCTGGCAGTAAGAACACTGAGATGTTGTTTTTGGTTTGACCTAGGGCACAACTTTCATTTTGAAAAAGGCCAGAGATCAGAGTTTGAGGAGGTCCTTTACTTGTGGTGTATTAGGGATCGTAATTCAAATCATGGGCATGGCTTTTTTAGTTTGTCTGTTACGCATTCGGTTAACAGTGGTAATGGTGAACTCTTCTTTCTTGAGTTCATCGTGAACTGAGTCTTCGAAGCGAAAATGGGGATGTTCCGTATAACAAGTTCAATAAGGGGTGCCTCGACATTTTTATAGAGGTAATATTGGAAGCCTTGCTCTCCCAAGTTAGTTATGACTACGCGATAGCCTTCAATGTAGGTCAAGAAAAGCAAGGCAGAATAACTCAAGGCCTCGCATTTCGAGACAATTCAAGGCTGCCAGAATTCAAGGCCTTGAATTGCGAGGCCTCATCTTGGGCTCGCCTTGGAGTCTTGAGTTTCCTTCGGCAGATGTGCGTCTAATCTTTCCTTCGCTGAACCGACCGCCTGAGAAGGTGGAACGAATTAAAGCTCCTACAGGATTATTGTGGCTGAATTTGTAATAAAAAATACAATTTTTAATAATTAGGCATTTTTAAATAATTATGTAAGAATTTGTTGTAAGAAAATTGTCTAATTTTTTGATGAGGCATAGATTCCTTTTACCTGAAAATTACAATATAAATATATATAATATCATATTAATTAATTAATAATTTAAAAATTTGAATAAAGTAAGGAAAAGAATATATTGTACAAATAGTGAATATTTCAAATTTTTTTTTTACAAATTTTATGACATACTTCTGGAAGATTTATTATTTGCCGATTATAGAATGTTTTAGGATTTTTTTGGCAAATTTTTCCCAGTGAAGCGATCGATTTTGGGTTTGCCGCGACAAGGTCCATTTGAATATTTTTTTTGTCGGTTCGGCAATCGTCTTTCACGGTCAATAAGTGTTGGATGGTTGATAGGAACCCTCCCAACAAAACGATATCTCTGGTATAACCCTAGGATATGCCGACAGGATATGCTGACAGTATTCCGCGCGAAAAATTTGATACAATTTTTTATGTCCATTTAATTGACTTTTCCCATGTTTTACATTAACTTTACTACCATTACACTTATTTAGTGATCAGCCTTTCGTTCGTACGGTTAACCGAGTGAACGATATATAATATTTAAAAATCGGCTTTTCATAGTAGAACTTTTTTCATTAACATAATTTAAAATTGATGTAAAAAATTTAAAAATTACATAGTTCGAGGCGAATAGAGGCTGATCACTACACCTATTA
>JAUMHM010000078.1:42430965-42443618 GCA_032362435.1 Melikaiella ostensackeni | reverse complement strand
TCGCATGGCCGAAACGAATTCGACACCTTGGGATAGTTTATAGCAAATGGTCTTATCTTCCTCCTTTTATCCTATTTCTATTTAGTATTTATTTTTTTTACTGACTAAGAATTCTGCTAGGATATCAGTAAAATTTTTCTTTTCTTGTGGTGGCTCGATGGCCACGCGTCCGTGAAATTTTATTTTAAGTAATACAGCATGCTAAGGTGCGGATTGAGATTAAAATACCTGAATATCAATTAGGAAGGCAACGAAAATAGAAATTTGATGAAGTGCTTTAAGGCAGACGTCAGGATTTTTCAAAACAATTTTTTTAATTATTATATTGAGTAAAGATTACTACTTTTGATACTAAAATTATCATAAATATATTACAACATTTTTAGTATGATTGTAAATAGACAATATTTGATTATGGAAACCAAAGAAGTGTGTATCAAGATTTTTCGTAAATAATTGCAAAAGCCTAAAATTCAAAACATGAAAGATGCTCTCAAAAATATTTGTTTCTTTTGAAGAAGAAAATGATGTAGTATAAATTTGAGCTAATATGTACCAACATTACCTAGTACTCTCTCATCGGCCTTAAAGCTTTTAAAGCTACATATCTTCTACATTTTCAAATTTACAAAAAATTATCAAGGGGATTATTTTCTAAATTTTTACAACCAATTCAATGGTGAAATTATATTTTTAGAAAGATTAACCTTGATGGGTGCTTTTGGCAATCATACGATTTTTTATCGATTAATCAATGCATTTGAGTTTTCCTTTAGATGGAGAATTTCTAAACGAATTCATTGACCTATAATAAAGTACCTTTTGGTCTTTTTGAGAGCAAGATATTCATTTAAAATCCAAAAAGTGAGATTTTGTGTATGAAAACTAACTTTCTTTTATTTTAAATATTATTTTATTTTCGAATAAAGACAAAAAGCTAAGTTCACAACTGCCAAGTACAAATTACGCGAAATTTCAATGTATTCTGTAAAGAATTTCCTATAAAACTTCAAAAATGGCTGAATCAGTATTAATTATGAATTTAATTCTTCAACCAAAGAAAGAGTTTGATTGCAATGTGTTACCAACAACCGCAGAAGTTTTTCATGTATACTTTTATTATTATACTTTCGAATGCAACCCTGAAAAAAATGTTGTGAGAAAGGTTATTCAGGATGTCTGGTAAGGAGACTAAGTTTCAACAGGTGTATGAAAAAATGAAAACCAAAAAATGCGAATATCTAAATATCAGGAAAGGAAATTGAAAGAAGAACAAAGAAGAAGCATTCAATGTCAAGAAGTTAATATAGAAATGATATCGGATTTATCCAGCGACGAAGAATATATATCTTCTGATAGAGATGAAGATTTTAATGCGAAGAAAGTCGGCCCTTGCTCGTCAGTCTCCTCAACATTAGAACCCTCTAAAATCCTAAGAAAATGAGTGCTTTGGATATAGTCACTAAAAATATAGCCTCGACATTAGATCGTACTAACATTAGTGATAGAATAGCGACGTATATTTTATCTGCAGCCAAAAAAGACTACAGTAATTTTGACTTATCTGAAGTAGTCTTGTCTCGAAGTAGTGTTAAGAGAATAAGAGAATCTCAACGTGCTGAACAAGCTGTAGAAAGAAAAGAAACTACTGCATTTTCGGAACAACTTGTTGTTCATATAGATGGAAAATTGCTTTTAGAAATTTAAGGAGGCCCGCTAAAAAAGGAACGTTTTGCTATTTTGATATCGGGGGAAGAAACAGAAAAGCTGTTAGTAGTTTCAAAAGTAAATAAAAGTACAGGTGAAAAAATTGTGGAAGCAACATTTACTATTCTACGTAATTGGAAACTTGTTGAGAAGACCGAATGAGTTTGCTTCGATACTACAGCAGCGAATACAGGATCTACAAATGGCGCTTGTGCTTTATGCGAAACAAACTGGATAAACTTCTGTTTTGGTTCCCATGTCGACATTATGCGTTTGGAGTTGTCTGTAAGGATGGATTCAAAACTGCGTGTGGAGCATCTGATGGTCCAAATATTGCCTTATTTAAACGCTTTCGTGAAGCTTGGCCTCAAATCAAAAAACCTTCACGCCTTGCAATGATGATCTCCTATCTGGAAGTTTAAAAAACTTAAAGATTGAAACCATTACTTTTGCTTCAAACGTATTAAAAGATTTCAACAAATCATTTATTTTGAGAGATGATTATAAGGAACTTTTGGAATTAACACTGATATTTTTAGGGGGAAATCCATCTAATATACCGGATGGTCCAAGGTTTCGAACTTCAGGTGCCTTTCCTCATGCAGGATGGATGTGCAAAGTGATTTATGTCCTGAAAATCAATCTTTTTGGAAATCAATTTCATCTCAGTGAACGCGAGGGAAGGCAATGCGCGGAATTTGGATTATTTGTAGCGTTATTCTACGTTAAGCCATGGATCCAATGTTCTAATGTTTGCAATGCTCCTGTGAATGATCTCTCATTTATTGAAACATTGACTTCCTATAAGAATACTTTTACACCTATTCCCGAAGCCGTATTAAAGTCAATCAAACGTCACTTGTGGTACTTAGGTAAAGAAATGGTAAGTCTCAGTCTTTTTTCGGACCTAGTGCCTGCTGAGACAAAGCATGACATGGTTTCACAGCTGGAGAAATATTCTGATCAAGTATACGGTAGCCCTATTAAATATGAAGGAAAAGATGATGTCAGCAAAAAATCATTGCAGTCATTCATTGAGCTTGCTTCTCAATTCATGTTAAAAGTAATAAAAATCGACAACTCTCTCTTAAAAGAAGACGTTCAGGATTGGGAGAATCTCATTTCTTATCATATCAATCATAAGAAGCATTTTCCGAACTCTGACAAGAGTACAGTCACAGCTGCATTCAAGAAAAGGCAATTAGTGGAAGAGGCAGAATCATAATGTACGTTTAACGACGTTTATCATGAGATAATATCCTTTCTAATTTTAATTTATACTTTAAATTATCTTCAACTTAACAAAAAAAGAGTATTAGTATTTAGAGCCATATGTTAGAGTATAAAATATAACATTAAAGGTTTTAAATTCATATCTTACGTTCTGGAACACTAAAAGATACTTTATAGATCGACGAATTCGTCTAGAAATTCTCCATCTAAAGAAAGACTCACATACATTGATTAGTGCATTAAAATTATATTACTGCGAAAAACATCCACTATAATTAATTTTTCTGAAATCCAATTTCGCCGTTGAATTTGCGGTCGAAATTAAAGAAAATAATCCCTTCGATGTTTTTTTGTAAATTCTAAAATGAGGAAGATTAGGCTCTAAAAGCTTTATGGCAGATGAGCTTAAATTCATATTACATCATTTTTCCTTCAAAAGAAACAAATATTTTCGAGAACACCTTCAATTTTTTAAATTTTAATTTTTTGGACCACTCTAGTGTATACTATATAACAAATAAGGTAGATGTGGACAGAGAATGGATGGCAAATGAAATTGAGGGCACGGTGTATTTTTGCATGCTGATATTATGTCAAACGTCATGTAGTCTGAGGGTTCGACCATCCAATTATATTTCACGAATTACAAGATGTCAGGGCTAAATTGAATCCGGTCCAGAAAACAAACAACTAGAAACTGAGGCTGCTCTTAATGTGTCCGTCCTTCATGTGGCTTGGGGCTCGTCACCTGGTGTCAAGGCAGAAGGTGGTTTCTTTCATCATGTTGCCTAGCCAAGTGGCATTTTATTAAGTAGTCTAGTACATCAAAAATATGTTTCAGGAGACACGAGACATCACAAATACGTCTAATAAGATAGTTCTCTCATTTTAATATCCTTCTAATCCATTCTTTTTTATTTCTTTCCTTTCTATTTTTTATTTACGCTTTCTTTTAAAAAATTAATCACAACATTACTTCGTACTTTTGATTAATGATTATCCACTGTAAGTTGTATTATTTTTTCAAGCCTATGATATATTTTTGACCACACCTTGTTTGATGTAAACAAAATAAAGTCAAAAATACTTTCAAAAGTAGCACAAAATTTCCTTGTTATATTGCTGCTAGATCTTGAAACGATACGTGATGAAACGCAAGGCGATTCAATTTGTGTGCTCATGCTTCAAAGGAGCCGGTCTTCGCCAGCACCAAAGGATTACGAAAAGCTTTGTCCAGTCGTAATCCCAGTCTGTAATTCGTGGGGGCTAATTCAGGTGAATCGCAGCACATATAGTTCACGTGTTCACTGCTCGCATTCATCTGCGTGGTGGCCGATAAAAAGGAAAATATATCAGAAACCGCTCGCGTGGGAAACTCCTTCCTTTCTGCATTCTTACTAAAGTGGTTGGCGGGACCAACTGAATCGAATCACGTTTCTGGTTCCAAGTGCGGGTCTGTTATTGTATTGCGTTTTTTCCCTGGACCCGTTTTCTTGAAACCGAGATGCAATCACTTTTCACATTGACTGTCTGCTTTTGTATTTGCCGATTCCTTTATTTCTCAGTTAGTTATTTACCAAAAATATTTTCCATTATTATTGTAAAGTATAATTGAGATGTGTAGGGAGCTTTGTAAAATAAATGTTCACTGCCGGTTAAAATTAAACTCTGCAGACCCGGGGACGATGGAAGGGCTCACGAGTCCCTATGGCAACCCGGGGCCTACGTGCCACTTGGTGGACGCAGAATGTTTATATTTATAATATACAATCTCGAGAGATATTTATAAAAGAAATTTCAGTTATGTGTGTGACATTTAGGTGTAAAAATAAAGGATCATGTCGCTTTCCAAATAAAAAAAACTAAAGAAATTGCGGCTTGTGGTGGCGACCTCGTGCCAGCTTACAAAGCATGTCCCGATCTTAGTGCTGCCCTCTGCGCCGAGCTTGACAAATCGCCGTCCCCATATCACCACAAGAAATCGTTGAAGAAACTAAATCGTACAGTTATAAAATTCATGAAAATTATTTCACGAAATTATTATACCCTACAATAATGTTCAATTTTGAATTGCACATTGTACCTACCTTTCAATGTTAAAGACTTAACACTACTGGAAATGGGAACTTACAGCTTAGCTCTAATTTCAATTTAATTTTAAAATATAAATTTTAAGGAGTTTGGCAAAACTTTGTATGGTTTGTTCAGCAAAAATCTTATAAAAGGTTCCTACTCTTCTGACTAAAAATAGAGCTGTTAATTAGAAATCGTAAAAAATGGAAAGAACTTCCTTTAATGCTATGCTATCACATAACAGGAATATACTATTCATGAAAATAAAATCCATTCAAGTAACCCTTGAGTTGGAAGAAAATGTAAGGAATTTATACGTTGAAGGATATCCTATAGAGTTATAGACTATAGACATTATACGATCCATTCTGCAATTCCAGATTTCAAATTTATAAGATGTGATTCTAGCTTTACGAATGTTCGACTGCGGATTTCGAAATCGCATCCATAAAATAAAATATATCACTAGATTTCTGACACCATCCTATCGTCTATCGGCTATCCGCTATCATATCGGAACTGCTTGCACAACCTCTCGCGTGCGGAATGCCTGATCAAGCGTGCAGACTTCAGACTGCAGATGCATCCGCGTTGGAACCACGTGTTGCCCACATGAGGTTACCCACTTGAACACGACACCGACTTGTCAGAACAGCAGGATCGAACCTGATCCTCGACTCTGAAAAATGAAACAGACTGGCAATCAGAATCTTTCTTTCAGATGCGATTTGGCAGATTTATTGCATTCTCAAGTTTTTAAAAGACTCCTTCCCTGGACATGATTTGTTTCTATCAAAATTCACTCTAATCTAAACAATCCCGCATTTTCCTAAAAACAGTATATTTCTGAATTCACGTCAATTGTGCCTACAGAGCCCTGGCCATAGTTTCTTTTTTCAGCTTCAATTGCCCAACTTTCATTACAAGGTCCTTGCAGCAGGGATTTTCAAACCGTTTATGTTAGACTATGATTTCACGGACGTTTTAAGACCAAAAAGAGAAAATCTATCGGGTCCCTTTTGAAGAGAGTCGATTTTTATGTTCAAAGCACACTGGTCAACAAAAATGACCTATGTTCCAGTTGAATGCGACATATCATTTCCTCAGCATTTCTTGATGCTGAACACGAATCTATCCTCTATTTGTCGCCATCAGGTGTAGACCAATAGATATTTGCAACTCAATTTTGTATGACACAAATTTTTAACAATTTTTTAAGAGGTCAAAAGTAAAATCTTTTAGGCCTGCGCAGGATAATTTTTATGCGTTTTTAATGCAGATTTCAAATAGCACCTTTTTTTTACAATGTCGACAACGATTCTTGAAATAATCTTAAAGACTACAAAAAAAAATGGAAATAATTCACGAAAAATTGAGTGTGCTCTCTTTTACTTATTCTTTAACTTTTAAATGTGAAATAGGTCCATATTTGTTCGTTTTTTGTGCTAAACAATAATCTGAAAGAAAGTTTGAATTCGGATATGTTCTTGAGATATCATAAAAAAATCTGCACCCCTGTTTCCGAATGTCTATGTGCTTCAAAGCACTCAAAATTACTTAACCTAGGGTTTTTTGGGTCGCTGATATCGATTCGAAAGTCAGATTATCAAAATTCGAAATGGCTGACCCAATATGGCGGATCATACATAAAAAAATGTTTTTGCAACATTCAGGCTGAAAATCATGGCGACATCTGACACCGTTTCGGTGAAGCCTTTAGTCAGTTTTAAAGTGACAGACTAGGCTATTTTGAAGCAGCCTTTGGGGTGCATTGTTTACATAATGCTATTTTATCAAACGGTCGCAAATCTTTCTTGACACTTTTCATTTTCACTTTTGACACGTTTCATAGGTTTTTAAAAACTCGCATTTTTATATGCGGTTGTTGCGAAAAGTATCGTGTACATTATGGGACAATATACTATTAATTATCAAGAAACTCAGTGTTATTACTTAAAATGATTAAATCTGGGGTTTTTTGAGTAGCTGATAATGAATCTGAAGTCAGATTTTCAAAATTCAAAATGGCCGAATCAATATGGCAGATCATACGTGAAAAAGTGTTTTTTTTTCATGATATTGGCTCAGCCATTTGAAATTTTGAAAATCTGACTTCAGATTTGTTATCAGCGGCTTAAAAAGCCCAGGCTTAGTAATTTTAAGTTATCACACTGAGGTTCTTGATATTTAAAAATTTGTATGCATTTGAATTTTTTCCATTCCTTTTTAGTTTTTTGAGATGATTTCAAGAACCGTTGTAGCTATTGTAAAAAAGAGATGATATTTGAAGTCTGCATTAAAAAAAACGCATTAAAATGACCTGATGCAGGTCTAAGGGATTTTCGTTTTGACCCCCAAAAAAATGGTTGAAAATTTGTTTATTAAAAAATAGAAATTCAAGTATCTATTCAACTACGTCTAATGGAGACAAATGGAGGATAGATTCGCGTTCAGCATCAACCCTTAAAATGTTCACAAATCAAAAATAGACTTCGAAATTACCCATTTTCACTGATCATTAAAAACAAATGTACAATCAATGTACAACAAAAGTAAAAAAGAGGGAGAAAAAGGAACAGTCAACCAAACCAACCTCTCACTCTTTCTATTCAGGGAAAATTTATAGGAAAACAACAGGTACAAATAAGAGAACATTATTAGATTAGAAAACCGTTATTACCTGAAAATAAAACAGAGATAATAGCAATTGTTATTTTGGTACATGTTTCATTCCTTAATTGAAAATGATTTTCATAAAGGCGAACATTCTGAATAAAAACTAAAGTCAATTATTTCATTCTTTAGTTGAAAATTTATTTGTACACAGACAAAATTTTGTCCAAAACTACAGTCAATGTATCCAATTAATGACTCCATCCTATGTATCTCGAAAGATCTTTTAAATTTATAGCTTTCTTACCTTCTGTTTTTATAAATAACATTTCCATTAACTCTTTTTTTTTTATTTTTCTCATGATACAAAATTTTAACATGATCGAAATTAAAATCATGACCATGTGTGAGTCTATGTTTTGTAAGAACCGAATAATATCTTTCACTTGTATGATGATTTTTTTTTATGTTCCTCTTCTTTTTGTTCTAAGTGAACTTCTTGTTTGCCCTATATAAACAGCATTACTCTTGAATGGAACTCTATATATGTATGTATGTAAGTATGTAAGTCCAATTTTCCTAACATTCATTTCAAGATACTTGAGATTTTTCCAAAATAAGGTAAGATAACCATATTGACTCTATTGTAATCCTGTATATTGTTTTTGTTCTGACTATTGCTTTTACTCTTAATTTGAACGATTCTATTATGCATATGTTTGTCAATAAATGCAATCGGGTGATGGTTGAAAAAAGAATCTACTTGCATAATTCAATATTCTTTTCATGGAATTTTGAATAAGATAAGTTGAGAGCTCTTTCAATGAAATTCTTTACAACTCATATTTTGTTGTCAATGTAATGATAAGAATTAGAATTTAGTGTCTTTCCCAAACACTTTTTCTGTTCCAATCAGTGATAATATAAATTTCATCAGTTTTCATTAAAGTCATAAGAAAATTCAATCTACCTTCCGTTTCAATTTGAACAGTGAACATTAATTCTGGATGTATACTATTAAAAACATTAAGTATGGTATCCACATTTTGTGCATGTAAAGAAAGTACAGAATCATTAAAATATCTTACATAAAAGCCCAACTAAACATTAATTTGATCAAAAAATTCATTTTCCAAATCTTCCACCACAATTTCAGCAAGAATTGAGGACAAGACTGAGCCTATCGTAGTTCCAAATTTTTCTTTAAAAGAAGTTCTTGTTTAGTACACAAAAAGTTTTCATAAGAAAGTCGATTTCATTTCGATCTTTATGAAAGAAGTCAGCATATGAATTCGTGAATTTAAATTTGAAAATATACAGTACTTGTATTTTTTAGTCTCGACTTCATCGCCAATTCCGTGATCATGACACGAATTTCGTCGCGATCGCAATCGTGAATGCACGCCTCGTACTTATGCGTGTTTTCTCAGCTGGCGCCCTGGCAACTATCGCGCATCTTCAGGACCTCATCCTCTGCCAGGATCCTTTCAGAACATGGTCGGCTACCCACAAAGGAAGCAAGTCCCTTCGTATGCGCGTTATTATACTTTTTACACAATATCGTTCCACCTCGAAAAGGACTCCGATCTTTAGATGACTACCTTACACTACTACAGAAGTACACATCTTTGTCGACGAAACACGATGATTTTCTTGTAGAGACAGATTCCACCAAAACTTGGGTTAATTTGTTGTTATAGCTGCTTTCGAAGACGCGGATGGGTGCTTTCCTAGAGCCAAGGGGGTTTTCAAACATTCATTATGTTTTCTGTAACACGTTTAGGATCCCATTTCTTCAGGATCGTGTGTTTGGATAAAGGCTTGAATTGGAACCACATTGCGGAAAAGATGTACTTGATCCGGTCGCACGTTAGCTTTTGTTGCACTGATTGAAATGTTGGTTCAATAAGGTCTTGTTAGGAAATTCAACAGCAAATGGGTAGAGATTATATCATATTTTTGGCAGTTCGATTTTCATTGGAATTTTTTATGTTAAATATTAGAAGAGAGGATAACATAATTTTTCCTTGCTGAATAAATTAGTACATTAAAGACACTATCTTATTATTTTTATTCAACTCAATTTGTTGTACAGTTTCAAATTGAAAGAGTTCAGTGTTGAATCATTTTACATCCAATGGACCTTCAATTCAACTATTTAAATTAAAATTAGTGAAGTCAAGTTAGACAAGCTTAAATAAACTCGGAATTCGGGATCTCCCAACAGATTTTTATGAAACCTTTTTCATTGTGTTACTAAGAGTAGTTACTAAAAAGATTAAACATTAGACGTCTCTTCTAATTGTAATTCAGTTATTGAAACAAAGAATTATTAATTCTTTCATATATGCACATATTTTTACCAGTAAAGCTGGTAAATTTCACTCTTCTTTTTTGTAAAGTGGACAAGGGAACAAATAAGGAAAAGAATTTGAACAAATTATTACATTTTGCATTATCTTTTTACGTGTAAATCACCCTCTAAAAATGGTTTTTAAAGATCATTTCGGAAAGGGTGCATCGAACGACAAAAATGACTCAGTACAGAAAATAGTGCATCAAATTTGAAACAAGACTGATATTATAGTTTTTCCGTGTGGGTCATATTTTCCGAATAATTCACCTTGGCAGTGAAGGGTGAGTTTTACCGTGCGGCTCGCTCGCTCTTTTCTTAGTTCATATCTCGAAATGGGTTTGTTTCTCGATGTAAATGTTTACGACTGAAATTGTTCAAAATTTTACGTTTTACTTAAAAAATTGAATTCCACAAAATTGACTACATTGCAACTCGAAAACTTCAAAATGAAACAATTTCTAAATGACGAATTTATTAACGCAAATTAAAAATTTCTTATTATTCAAACGAGATAAATTATTAATTAAAAGTTTTAAGAACCTTAGAAATTAAATAAATTTAATCTTAAAATGATCAATATGAGCATTGAAGACATCGAAATGAAACACTTTAAGAAAGCATTCGTAACTGTGGAAATTAAACTGTGGCATGAAAGTTCAAAACTAAACACTTAAATTTTATGTGATTTTATTTTATGTTTAGAACAATAAAAATTACAATGTAAAAGAATGTTAATAAAATAATAACTGAGTAGCTGCAAAATTATGAGAAAATTTAAAAGTGAAGGATTCAAATATCAGAAATTTCACGAAATCATTCCAAATAGAACAATTTTAAATTTATAAATGATGTAAAGAAATAACTTTGAATGTAGTCTGAAAAACGGAATGATTTGCAATTCGAAGCGTTGCATGTTGAAAACTTTAAATTCAGAGCCTTTGAAATTGAACAATATTATATTAGGTATACTCCAATATTGTAGAATTACAAATTGGAATTGTGCACAAGTTTAAAATAATTTTAAATCGAACTGATGTAAAATGTCATCATTTTATTTGATACAGTTATGCGTTTGGGCATTGCTATGTAGATGTATATAAAAATAAAATAAATTATACTTTCGAAAAAATTCCATAAAACATCCTGCAATAATTCTCAATGAAATATTGGAAAAATCGAATTTTTAAGAGAGAGGAAAGCTAAAGTGATAAAAGCTGTTTTATTCTTGAAGTGTATGGTTCTTCTTTAACGTAGCTATTCCGAGGAGGGCTATTTTATGTACACGGTGGTGATTATGGCAGATTATGTCGGTCCATTAACGATCGCTTGCGAAGGATCCGAGTCGATCGGTGAATCGTAAAGATCCGGTCGTAGGCAAACTTGAAAGATTAGTGAAGCATCGTCATCGGCCTCTCTTCGACCGATGTTTTTCCGTGTGATTTGAGACTTATTGGCGCGAAAGACATCACTATAGTCCCTCAAAAGTTGTTAAGTTCATCCTTCGATCCACTCTACAAATCTTTTAATACTTCATCAAATAAAACCAAATTCCTGATCTTTACGCAATTTTTTTAAAATTCAAACCTATTCAGATTTTTTATCTGTTACAAAATTACAACAATCAGAAGAACTCCTTAGCAAAATTACACTAGTTTACAATTTTTTGGTTCATCGCGTGTACGTAGAAGAAAAAGTGTTTTCTAGATAAATTTTGGATCGCTGAAAAAGAAAATGACACTCATTTATTTCTCCAAAGAAGCGTTTTCGAGATATTTGAAAAAAACGTGTTTGTGGCTCTTTCTTCAGTTACTGGCAGAAATTTCGAGAATGGTTGACTCAGCTAACATGAAATATCATTCGAAAGGTATGTTCTTCTTCTTTCCGACGATATGCTGTTTGTGTCAATCGGATTGAAATTTATTAGGTTATAGACGATGAAATTCGAAAAAATGGAACAACTGGAAGTGAGTGATTTTTAAATAAGGTCTGATCCTTTTTTAAATCCACTTTTTATTTTATTTTCGTCGCCTGCAACCCAAAAAATTGTAATCCGATTGACAGAGACAGTATATAGTTGGAAAGTGGAAGATCATACCTTTTGAGCGCAACACAGTTTATGTTAATTGGATCAACCGTTATCCAGACTCATGTCAGTAGCTGAAACAAGGGCCAAAAAACACTTTTTTTGTGAATATCTCGAAAACGCTTCTTTGGAAAAATTAATGAACGTCATTTTCTTCTTTCAGAGACCCACAATTAGTCCAAAAACCCTTTTTTCTTCTGGGATATTTCTCGTGTAAACAAGTATTATCAAAGAATCATTAGCCCTTTCAGAAAGATCAATAAAAGTTAATGCTGCCTTTTTAAAATTAACTGAAAATGTGTACATGCAAGATTACAGTGCACTGTTGAAATTTAAACGAAATGTAGATTGAATTTTCTTGATTTGACTTCTATAAACACTGATTAAAATTATATCATCACTGATAGGCACAAAAGTACAGGTTGTTCGGGAAGGACACTAAATTTTGATTCTAGTCATCATTTCATTCAAAACAAAATAGGAGTTGTAAAGAATTTGGTTCATAGAGCTCTTAAATTATCTCATCCAAAATTCCATGAAAAGAATATTGAATTACGCAAACAGATTCTTTTTCTCAACCATTATCCT
>JAUMHM010000078.1:42408791-42421258 GCA_032362435.1 Melikaiella ostensackeni | reverse complement strand
GACAATTCATATCAATTTTGATGCTTATTCTTTTAGGATAATGTTTATAATGATTATCGTAAGGTTTTTTATCATTTACTACATCAATGGATGAAAATATGAACAAGCGTTCGCAAATTGATACGCGTTCACAAACTGGTGCGTTTACCTTAGAACTCGCGTGTGAAAAGCAACATGGGTAATAAAAGTAGTAAAAAAAGAAGCTAACAAATGTGTCCAAGCCGTTTTAGTCGTTTTACAGCAGCCAAATATAAAAGATTGAGAAGCAAGGGCGATAAACTTCGTCCTAAGTATATCTAATGACATCATTTGGCCAGCAAAACGCAATAAACCGTGACCAAGGCTCGGGGATTTCGTCGAGAACGTAAAAAAGTACAAATGGCGAGTCAAAACCAGTAGAAGGCTTAAGCTTCAAGGTGCTCCCTCTTTTTTTAAGTATTTGAATCACAAGAATTTCGTGCAAGAGGCGATCTCCATCTTATGAGAAAAAAGAGCTTGCTCGCTCGTTATATCGTGTGCTGTCGTTTTTCAGCAGTTCAGTCATGGTTGTTGGGATATTTATTTAGCGAAAGTGTTTTAGAATATGGCACGAAATGCTTCAGAATTACATCCAATTTACTAAATCTCACTCACACTTGTAGAAATTTTAAGTTTTTTTTCCTTTTTATTCGATCTCACTAAGATCTGTTTCAAGCTAAGAAATTGTAGTTACGTTATTTGAAAATTGGGATTCAGGTTTTCAATTAAGCAGTCCCTACTAAAAAAAAGTCAGGAATCGTCAGAAAAAAATCAGGATTTTTGACGACTTCTGACGAGAATTGTCACGCTTCTCACCGGAAAACGATAGGAAAAGTCAGAACTCGTGAGAAAACGCTCAAGAATTGTCAAAACTTGGGCACAAAAGATAATCTCTCTTTTTATGGTCCTATTGTAATAAGAGAAGAGTGGCTTCAAATTTAATTCCCTTTTGTATTTATCAGTTTATTGACATCATTTATTTATTTATATTCATTTTTAAAATCACTTTTTACTTGTATTTCATCATTCATGTTCATATACTATATGATTTGGTAGGTGAATCTAAAAATGATGTCCGTTTTGGCGTATCTTATTCTGTTCACGAGATACATTATATTTATCATAATTTTAAACTTTTTAAGGAAAATTTTACATATCCGAAATCGCTGAAACACACAGATTTCAAATTTCTAACTTTTAAATTTGTAATTTGAAAATTTAAAAAATTTCAATATTTAATTTGTAATCCTTAATCCCCGACGAGATACCTGATCATAAAGTGAATTTGTTTATAGACTGGAATAGTCAGGCTCGTCAGGAGTCGTCAGAATATTCAGAAATCGTGAGAACTTCTAGCGATCTGTCACTTTTCCTCACTTTTTTTTAAATATACTGAAAAAGTCAGGAGGTTGCAAAATTTTCCTGATTATATGAAATTTTTCCTACTACTCGTAATAAGTGAAAATTATTACAATAAAATGGAAATTTATTACATTATTTCGGATGTTATTCCATGTAAATTATGAAATATACTATTCCTACAAAATAGGCAATTTTTCCTTATTTTCACTCAATTTTTCCTATATAATTTTGGAAATTATTCCAGCAAGATGAAAACTTATTCACCTTTTTCGGATTTTTTCATTTAAATAATGATATATAACTTTCCTACAACATTATCACATTTTTTTCATTTCATACACACAATTTTCAAATAATTTTGAACATTATTCCAACAGAATACAAATTTTCTCAATTTTCCAAATCATTTTTCTTATCATGATCCACTTTTACGGATTCAAAATTAATTTGTACACAAGTTCATGCATATCTGTCGAGCGGCAGTTTTACTTTTCATTGAAAGTCGTACGTTAGTCATGACCAACGATGAAGTACAACTTTCAACCAAGTAGTTAAATTTTCAACCAAAACGATGAATTTTCAACCAAAAAGATTAATTTTTTACCAAAAAGGCGAATTTTCAACAAAATACATAAATTTTCAACCACATAGTTGAATTTTCATCCAAAAATATCAATCTTGAACCAAATAAATGATATATTAACAAAAAAGGATGAATTTTCAAAAAAATAGTTGAATCCTCAACAAGAAACAGATTAATTTTTAACTAAACAGTTGCATTTTTAACGAAAAATAAGAAAATTCTACCAAGAAAAATAAATTTTCATGTCAAAAAAAACGAATTTTCAACAAAAAGGAATTAACTTTTCAACAGAAATAGTCGGATTTACAAACAAAAAGATGAATTTTCAACCCTGAAGATTAAGTTTGTATAGCAAAAAAGACAATTTTTCAACAAAATACATGAATTTTCAATCAAATAGTTGAATTTTAAACTAATAAAGGTATATTTTCAACCGAGAATGGAATAGTTAAATTTTCAGTTAAAAAAATATATTTAACAAAAAATGAATTTTTCAACAAAATAGTTATATTTTCAAATAAAGAGATGAATCTTCAAACGAAAAAAGAATTTTGAATGAAGTAGTTCAACTTTCAACCGAGCAGTTAAACGTTTAATCAAGAACAGATGAATTCTTAGCAAAAAATGCAATAGTTGATATTTCAACCCAAAAAGACGAATTTGTAACAAAACAGTGGACTTTTTAAACAAAAAGAATAAACTTTTCAATAAAAACAGCTAAAGTTTTCAAACAAAAAATGAATTTGGAACAAAAAACATGATTTTTCAACCAAATAGATGAATCTTCAACTAAAAAATATATATTTTCAATCAAGAATGGAATAGTTGAATTTTCAGTGAAAAAGGATGGATTTTGAACCAAAAAAAAGCAACTCACTTTTCAACAAAATTGTTTAGTTATCAACAAAATACATGAATTTTCAACCAAATATTTAAATTTTAAACTAATTCAAATATATTTCTAACCGAAAGTGGAATAGTTAAATTTTCAGATCCAAAAATGGATTTTCAAAAAAAAAACGAATTTTTCAACAAAATAATTTTATTTTCAACTAAAGAGAATAATTTTCAAACAAAAAAAGAAATTTGAACAAAGAACTTTAACTTTTAACCAAGCAGTTAAATTTTCAACCAAAAAGAGATGATTTTTTAGCAAAAAATGTGATACTTCATATTTTACCTAATTTCTGCCCGATTAGATTAATTTTGAAACAGGAAGAATAATTTTTACCAAGAAAAAAAGGAATTTTCAACAAAGTGCATGAATTTCTCACCAAATAATTTAATTTTCAACTAGATGAGATGTGTTTAAAAAATGGAATGGTGAAATTTTCAAAGAACGAGATGGATTTAAGCCAGGGAGATTAATTTTCTACCAAAAAAGACGAATTGACAACAAAATACATGAATTTTCAACCAAGTAGTTGAATTTCCATCTAAAGCAGATTAATTTTCTCCCAGAAAGGATGAATTTTCAGCAGAATAATTGAATTTTCAATCAAAAAAATAAAATTAATAACCGAAAAAAATTAATTCTCAATAAAAAATATAATTGCAGACTTCTCAACCAAAAAGAATGAAAGATTTAACTTTCAACCAAAAATAATTAGATTTTCCACTGAAAAATATAAATTTTAAAGAAAAAATTGAATAGTTAAATTTTCAGTAAAAAAATTAATGTTAAACAAAAAAAAAACGAGTTATGCAAGAAAGTAGTTCAATTTTGAACCAAAGAAATGATTTTTTTAACTGAAATGATAAATCTTCAACTAAAAAAGTGAATGTTTAATAAAGTATTGTAACACTTGCATTTTTAACTAAAAAAGATGAAATTTCTACCAAAAGAGTTGAATGTTTCACCAAGAAAGATTTACTAGTCAAGGAAGAACAAAATTTTAAAAAAATAAATGTTGAATTCTCAAGCCAAAAAGGCAAATTTTCTACAAAATAGTTGAATTTTCAAGCAAAAATTAATGACTTTTTAATATAATTTTTGAATTTTTAACACAATAATAAAATTCTGAAAAAGATGAATTTTCAACCAAAATTATGAATCTTCAACTTGAATGATAAAATTTTCAGTTGAAAAAATTAATTTTCAACAAAAAAAACGAATATTCAACTGTGGAAATGAATTATTTTCTTTCGAAAGTGTTTCCATGTTTGTGGAAGTTTCCAACTTTCTAAGACCAACAAGGAATGTTTTATAAAATTCTTGATTTCAGGGTGGGAGAAGAATTGCAATTTTCCTATATTGGGCTATAAATCTCTATGGCTCTGGAAATTAGTTTTTTGACCTGCAAAAAGTGTTTCTTTAGATTCAGCTAGTTCAAGTATTTGTCGAAACTAAATGATTTTTCGTTAAAAAAATATAGGAAATTTCTTCAAACGCTCTGGCTTCAATTTGCATTCAGACGGTCATGATTTCGTTAATGGCCATGGCATAACAACTGACACTCGGAAACTCATGAAAATTCATATGATAAACGATCGATCTTGAGAAGTGGATCATTATGACGAGGATTTTTCTGATTAAATAAAAAATTGAAAATCTGTGTAAAAGCGTTGCATATCACACGGAGAAAATGGAGAAATAATTTTTTTAACGAGTATTGTATTAAATTTTAGAGTATTATGGTAATAGTAACTATTGCCCGAGTACAGGTACCCTTTTTAAACTGTCAGGTTGTGAATACTAGATCAGCTCATTTCTATATCTATAAATAAATGTTTGATGGACTAATATTATTAAATGTGAAATACATTTTAGTTTGATTTGTTGCAGTAAAGTACCTTTTGTTGAAGAGACCTTGCCCTGGCTTTTCAGCGAAAAAGCTTGGCTGAGATTTTGTCGACAAGATCCAAGCGGTTCGACAGCTCAGTAGGTTAGTGCGTGCGCTAGTAGATATATATTTTTAGCTTTAGGATGTTTAGTTATGGTTCCAATCCTCAGCGGGTGCGATTTCTCGGAGTGTTTAAGCGTGCGATTGTGTAATTTTAAACATAAATTAAGTGCAATATCTTATATATTTATAAGACAATTTTTTTGAAAATTTATCGTTGTATAACATCATCTGTTTCAAGCCGCTGTTATAGAACGCCTATCGAGATTCTACAAAGTATGCATGAATCCCTATTTGATTTTCTTACTTTCGTTAGAACTTGATCTTTTCTTAAAGATCGAAATAAAATCTATTTTCTTATGAAAATTTTTTGTTTACTGAAAAAGAGCACCAACATCGAGTACCTGACTGACCAACTCTGGCATCAACCGCTGAGTCTAAACCGTGCAATACAATCTCCATAAGATGGCACCACGTGAAAATAAATTCCTTGATTTATCTTACACTGAGTATCCGATTTCCACCACTGATCACCAGGTTTTTAAATTCAATTTCTCTCCGTGAATTTTGATCCAATTACGGGATCAAATTGATCAACTGGCATTTACTGTGATTCCTTTTTTAAAATGTATGTTTAAAATATTAAAAAATGATAAGGGGAAGAAAAAAAAATAGAATTCGTTTATGTACGTAATGAATTCCAACGTCTGGTTTCCGAGACGATCTTTTTAACGACCGACCCTCCTGATTCGTTGATAGCCAGTCGAAGCAGCAGTAACTCTCAAATTTGATTATACTGGACGAAGGTTTGGGGAAGTTACCCCCAAGGCGAGCAAGTAATGGGTGCTCAACCCTTTTGGCTCGACACCCACGCGCAGGTACCACATCGTAAATAAAACGAAATTGTTGACCGGTGCTGTGCGTTCGGCTGTTAAACGTTAAACAAAAGACTGCGGGACGTCGGACGCCATATCTTTGATCTCTGTTTGCTGAGGCATGCATCATACCTCTCAGCTTCCCCACCCCTGTTGATCTTACCCCTTCCCATCACACCCCCATGAGATAATCGAGAATAATTATTTGTTAGATAAATACGATCGCAACAGATGATAATACATGAAATTTATGGTGGACCACTGTTTTATAAATGAGGCAGGGCTTATGTTGACTGTGTGAGCAATACGTGGATTGGCCTCTGTGAAGTACTGAGAGATAATAAACATTTGTTCAAAATCGAGTTGAGATTGATTACATAGATCAATAATGGCTGTTGGTTCGATGCTTGATGGATAGATTTTAGATTCGAATAGAACAGCAGGAAGAGAATGATAACATGTCTTGTAGAGAGAGATTGGTACATCATTCAGTCTTTTAAAAGCGTTCGAAGTATGCTGGAATGTTTATAAAATATTTTCTTCTGTAGGTTGATTTAGAGCCAATCTATTCAGATTATTCCATTTTTCAAAATAGAAAAGGTTGCCAATCCAAAACAATAACACATTTCTGTCAATTGGAAATCTTTATGATCAAAATTAAATGTACTTTCTTACGATTTTTTTTTTGGTACTAAGATAGAAAACACCAGAAAGTTTTGTTTATCTGTGCATGTCAAACTTTTTAAACCAAATTCAAGATAAATTTCTTAAATTTATTAATAGTCTCATTAAAAGCTTCTTTGTTTCTTTTATTGTTGAAGTCAAAACCTACTTGCTTGTTAATATCAAATACCTTCTTTGAAAAAACCTATGCATCTTGCACTTTATCAATAAACCTTTCTGCAATGCATACAATCTCAGTTTTTTACTAATTAAAAAAATTCTTTAATATTTTTTACCGGTCCTCTAATTGCATCCATCACATTCTCCCAATTTTTATCAATTTCACTGAAATGCATTATACCAAAAACTGAAAAATTAGAATTAGAACAACTGTAATTTAGTGTTTTGTAGCTATTCACTACAAACACTAATTGAACAAACATTTTAATTATGTCAAGAACATAAAAAAGATGTTCAAAACATTTTATCATCAACAAGATTTAATTGTTCAAATTTAAATTTTTATTAATTTTTTAAAACACAGATACAGTATTACACTGCCACAATACAAATTTTAATTTATAAGAAACAGGTTCTTCGCAGTAAAAATTCTTTTCGATTTTAACCGGGAAAAAACTTCAGAAATACAAACAAGAGAATTCAGAGGAAATTTCATATAAAATTTGATCTTGGCACTATGACCTATTTCCTTCATTTCTTAATTTTTGTTTCCATCAATAAACAAAATTTCAATCAGTTTTTTAGGAGTTCTCAAGTTATGATTAATTTTAAATGTAAACCTGATACTTATCCAAAAAATAAGGTTGCCATTGGTTTTACATATTCATGGTAAAAAGATATGGTACCCTCGTTGCCTATAAAAAATGGTACTCTGAGAAGATGCCATATAAAAAATATGTGCATATCTTATTACGAGTATGTAAAATTGAGTACTTTACTTATAATTTGTCCAAGATATATGCTGTAATTTTTCTAATTTTAGAATTTTCACAGATGTTTATGGTTTTTGTATCTATTTTACATATTCTTCAATCTATTCTATGTTTCAGTTTATCAAAAAATTTTGTAAAGAAATTGTTATGAAAACAGCTTTTCCAATCTTTTAAAATAATTAAATTTTATAGTAAAAACAAAAAAGCGGTGATTCTACCTCTAGTAGAATTTCTCTTGACAATTTCGAACAAAGTTGTTGCGTTTTGTTTGAAGTAGTGTTTATATGATTTTTTGAACAAAACATTGGATTAAAAACCCTGGATTTTTTCGCAAGAAGTTATAAAGGAAGGAAAAAAAATTGTTATTACATAATCTTAATTTTCAAGTTTTGGTAGTATGGATATCAATATGATTGATAAAAGTTGGGGTAATAAGATAGAGGTTATTGGAGGACCGGTGAAAAATATCAAAGAATTTCTATTCAATTAGTGAAAAACTGAGATTTTCTGCATAACAGAAATATTTCTTGATGACTCATGGGGTTTTTCCAATGAAGATTTTTGATAATAGCAAGAAAGTTTGCTTTGATTTTAATAATTAAAGAAACAAAGAGACCTTTAATGAGACCACTAATAAATGTAGAAAATCTATTTTGAGTCTGGTTATAAAAGATTGCCATGAACAAATACCCAACCTAAATGAGAATGTAAAGAAGACTCTTGATAATTTGAAGTACCGGTTTACATAATCAAAGAATGCCTTGCAAGAGAAACTGAACTAAATAAACAAAGCCTCTAATAATAATGAGGAAGGCTTAAGTAACAAATATAGTGAAAAAGGGTATATTCAATTCCTTGAAATCATCAAAGGCATTGAAGCTAGTATCTCAAAATTACCAGAAAATAAAGTACAAGAATTTAGAGCAAGATTTATGGGTTTATAATATGATTTTTTGACTAATGGTGATCCATAAACCTTATTAGACAAAGAATTGAACCAAGGATTTTTTAAAACAAAACTTTTTTTAAATGTCATCCTGTATTGCTGATTACTAAGGGTGATAAAGGGAGTATTACGGTTGCAATATTCAAAGATGTTTATAATCAAAAAATGATGCATATTTTGAATTATAAATATAGTTTTGCAGTTATTCCAAATGATCCTACAAAGATGATTCAAAAAGGTTATTTTAAAATTCTAGAGAGATTAAGGCTTAAAGAATGTTTGGGAAACAATATCGAAAGGTGCGACATTGACACAATTCACACAAATCTATATCTGACCAATGGCGAGGTCAAAGTTCATAAAGCAGAATTTATTTTACGACCGGTTATTTCGGCAGTAGGTTCACCCACGAAATTAGAAGAACTTCTTAGTAAAATTATCAAAAAATCAGTTACCCTTTCGACAAGATCAATTCGAAACAGTGCCAGCTTTCTAAAATTAATTGAAAATGTTAAAATACCAACCAATCACATTTTTGTCTCCCTTGACGTGATAGCCATCTTTCCTAATATTCTATATGAAAGAGTTAAACTTGCTACTGAAAATAGATTGGTTATGATCAAACTTCATAATAAGATTGCGAAAAAACAATTTCTTCATGATATTTAACATGTTTTCAATTATGTTTATTTTAAATTCAATGGTACTTTCTATAAACAAAAATTTGGAACTCCGATAGACTCAGTCTTGTCCCCAATTATTGCTGAAATTGTGATGAAAGATTTGGAAAAAGAAGTTTCTAACATAATTAATTTTGAATTGGACTTTCATGTAAGATACGCTGATGGTTCTGTATGTTCTTTCATGCACAAAATGTAGATACCCTACTTAATGTTTCTAATAGTATACATCCAGGATTACAATTTACTCTTAAAATTGAAACAGGAGGTAGATTGAATTTTCTTGATCTGACCTTGATAAAAACTGATGCAAATTATATTATTACTTATCGGCAAAGAAAAACTATTTGTTCAGGAAGGACACTAAAATTTTAGTTTTAATCATTTCATTCAAAACAAAATAGGAGTTGTAAAGAATTTAATTGTTAGAGCTCTCAAATTATCTCATCTAAAATTCCATAAGAAGAAATAAAGAATAATTAATTAATCAAAAAGATTTTTTTCTCAACCATTATCCTATTACTTTTATTGACAAACATATGCATAATAGAACTGTTCAAATTAAAAGTTAAGGCAATAATCAGAACAAAAACAATGTACAAGATTACAATAGATTCAATACGGTTGTCCAAGCTTATTTTGGAAAAATTTCAAGTATCTTGAAATCAATGTTGGGAAAATTGGGCTTACATATGATGTATAGAGTTCCTTTCAAAAGCAACTTAATTTTAAAATCAGGTAAGGGCAAATGTAACAAAACTGGAAAAACAATGTGTAATTTACAAATTTCAATATAGACAATGTGATGCTGTTTATATAGAGCAAACAAGGAGATCACTTAGAACAAGAAAAGATGAACATAAAAATAATTTTCGTAGAAGTGCAAGTTATTACTCGGTCCTTACAAAACATAGAATTACATATAGGCATGATTTTGATTGGGATGATTTATTTCAAACCACTTGTACGAGAGGCGAAACAGTCGCTTTCAACGACTGTATCGTCTGGCTTACCCCTCGTAAATACCACATGTTCGAAAAATATCAAGAGATTTCAGAAAAATTATTCATAAAGTTTTAGCCTTAAATATCAAAATTCAGACATTAGTCCAAAGACACAATAATAAGATAGAAAAATATTCTTACCTTCATATATGACACACATGAAGATTTCAACAGTTCAAAACAAAAATTTTGTCAAAAAATTTATTAATTCAGTTCTCATTGGCCATAATAAAGGAATGCGTATATTTTGTATATGGCATCTTCCTATATGAGTACCATTTTTTATAGGTAACGAGGGCATCATTTCTTTAACCACAAGAAATGCAAATCCTTTTTGGGAAACTTATTTTATTTATAATAAGTACCGGGATGACATTTTAATAATATAAACAGAGTATTTGAAAAAAACAAGTATATAGAAGAATGAGAAGCATATTTAATAGATTTAAAACCAAGAAACATCTGTAAAAATCATAAGATTAAAAACAATTCAACATAAAGAGCTTGTTGAAAACAAATTATTGATAAAGTAGTCAATCGTACATAATAACACAATGCACATATTATGTATATGGCATCTTCCTTTGAGTACCATTTTTGAAAGGTAACGAGGGTATCATTTCTTTCAGCTAAATGTATGTAAAACCTATTGGCAACCTTTTTTTTTGACAAGTACCAGGTTAACATTTTAACTAACTATAACACTGAAGGAACCTGAAAAAATCATTATAAGATTTATGTAAACAGAACACGAGAAATGAAGGAAATAGATCATAGTGCCAAGACCAAATTTTGTTTGATTTAGAACCAATCCATTCAGATTATTTCAGTTTTCAAAATAGAAAATGTAATAATCCAAAACAATAACACATTTATATAAATTGCTAACAGCAAAGAGCAATGTGCTGCCTCCGATTTTCCATCATCCGTTGAAGAAAATATCGTATCTACCACGAGATGAAGCAGGCAAATTTTATCCTGCGCGTTAAAAAATGCCTGCTTTCATGCCTAGGTGCATAATATACTATTAATTGTATTATTTTATCATTTAAGGTGTTTTTTAAATACAAACTAAAAGTTACTGCCGTTTTTATATAATCCGATATATTGAATGAAAAATTACGGTTTTCTTTTATGCGGTACAATATTCAAATACTATTGAAGCGTGGAATGCTAAAGGATGCCAAGTCCAATCGACGAAATTTTACATGAGAAACAAAAAATCCTGTTAGAGGAACAATTTATAACAGATTGAGTAAATTATTCTTTTTTTGTGTAGGTGGATGGATCAGTTTAATAACAATTGTGTAAAAAAAAATATGGTGCTAAATGTGTATGTAATTATCAAATGGAAATGGCGATGGACTTGACACCGTTTAACTTTCCCTGGTATTATAAAAGAAAATAACACATAAATTTTATAAAAAACATATGAAATACATATTTTTATTTATATTATAAGCAATGAGCACAATTTAATAGAAAAGAGGAACATTTATAGTACTAGTACGACTATTTTAGTATACTTCATTCATTCAATTTGAATTCTTTAAAATTTTAAAACATTAGAATACATTTAAATACTAAATTTTAGGGTACATAATGTAGAACGCTAATTTTTTGTACTGAAATGGGTGTAAAAATGCGGAAAGTATGATTTTTGAAAAACACTCATTTCGTCAAAAAGTGGACTTAGCACCATTTAGCTCGCCCTACTTCACTTGTACAATGCCCGAGAGTTTTAATTCGGAATATTGTTGAAATTGAAATGATATTAAGAATTTTAATTTTACCGCGTGAGATTATTCATGAAAATTTGGCTTTAGGGTCCAGTGAAAATGAACACAATTAGATTTTAATTGATTCAGATGTTTTGGCACAGGACGGTGGCTCTCATTAGTGATTTATTCTGCGAAATTTACACATATTTGGGAACTATAATACAAATTCGATGAAATTTCATTCGTAAATAATTATTCGATATAATTATTAGTTTTTTCGTAATAGCGACTAATAAGTTACTGAAAAGTGAATCAATTTGATAGTCATTCTGATTGACAGAATTTAAATTAGACCACAACATTTTTTAATTGACTGCATTCATGGCGAAATGAATTAAATAAATTAAAAGTGAATTAATTGATCTGAGTTTGAAGTTAATTTAAATTTGAAGTCAATTTAAAGGAGTTTTGTTGAATCCAATTGAATTCGAGTGAATTTTTAATTTCACTGAATCCAATTGAATTCGAGTAAATTTCCAATTCAGTTAAATCAAAAGTGAATTTTATATATTAATGCAAGCGACTGTTTTTTAAATTGAAATCAACTGAAGTCAGGGGGGTTCTATTAGATTCAGGTCATTTGGACACAATTGCAGTGAATTTAACCGAATTAAAGTGATTTATTATGTATATTATATTATAATAATATATTATATTATATATATATATATATTATATATTATAATATATTATAATAATATATTATGTTATAATATTTATTGGAATTCAACTGACTCAATTTGTGAATTTAAAATCATT
>JAUMHM010000078.1:42385527-42404095 GCA_032362435.1 Melikaiella ostensackeni | reverse complement strand
CTCAATTTGTGAATTTAAAATCATTTCGGTGAATGTCTAGGGATTTTCACTAAATTTAAGTGGCTTCCAGTTAATTTGATGGAATTTAAATATTTTGTAATTAATTCAAGTGAATTCTTTCCAATTCCAATAAATGTTGCTTATTTAAGTGTGAGTTAAAGTACATGTAGCTAAATTTTTGTAAATTTTAGTGAATTCTGAAGTAGCATGCACGTAAATTGAACTAAATGAAAAGGAATTCTGGTGGACCAACAGAATCAAAGAGAAAACAGTTCTAGCGATTTTCTCTGAATTCAGGTATAATGGTATGTTCTATTGGAGTCTGGTAATTTCTACTAATTGCTGTTAAATCAACTGAATTGAAAGGAAATTTGAGAAATTTAGAATAAATTTTGATGAGTCACTTAGAATCAATGCTTTTAATTCTTCTCAGATTCAAATTTAAGATTTGTAATAAATAAAAATTTGGAACTGTATAGAATTTATTACTGAAATTTCTGTAAGACTAGCCTTGGGAACAGCTGGAAATGGGTTAGTCTTACGGAAAATTCCGTAATAATAGACGGTACGTCAAAATGTACTGAATCAGTATTTGCATTCTTGTTTGATTTAAACAAATTTTATTTATTTCACACAAAATCTCTGTAAATTAAACAAATTCTTCACACAAATCAAACATATTATTTCTTTGATACAGGATCAAACAAATGCTTACATCAAACAAAAAGTTCTCTCAGTGTACAATCAAAAAGGATTTTTAAATCTATAGGGGAGGGTAGGGTGAAACCGGGTGGCGTGTGAAACTGGGTACCCTCTATATCTCTTGATTCGTGCTGCTAAGCAGAAATTATACACAATATATAATTTCAGTTATCAGAAGCCTATTTTATAAATGGAACATTTATTGGAATAAAGCCACCTGCAGTAAGATGCAGTTTTGTATTTCGAAAGAAAAATACTTGAAAAAAAAACTACTTGTTAGTGTTGTTTAAAGCAAATATATCATAAAATTCATATAATCTCATACTCTGCTTTAACCTAGAAACAAGTACGAGAAAAATAATGAATATAGGAGAGTAGGGTTAAACCAGGTATCAAGTCAAACCGGGTACCCTCTGTATCTCGTGATATGATATAAAAGATTTCGCGTCATTTTTTTTTTACCAGCAACGTGTGCGCACCACGTTTCGTTATTTAGTGAGTGTGGGGGAAAACAGGGTACATTATTATTATGTATGAGTATAATGTGATAAGCAATATTTAAACTCTGGGATAATAAAAAAATTAACAAGCACCCCCTTTCATGTTAAATGTTTTCTCATAAATTGAAGAATTGAAAAAGGTGGATTACTTTCTCAATGTTTAATTTATCAAATTTTAATAATTAAATCTAAATGAAAACAAAATTTTCATAATTCAACTTTGTATATGAATCCCGGACTATTTTTTTCGTGTTTTGACAAAATTGAAATGTATGTTCAATTAGTATTGTGGTGAATTGTGAAAAATATTGGATTTTAATTTTTGTATTTTCTACGCAGGAAGATAATTTTTGTGTACTCTGATTGTTCCTCTTTGGTATTATAATATTCAGCGAAACTGATATAAACTTGGGTAATGGAATGGATGTGATTGGGGGACCGGAAAATAAAAAGTAAAATTCATGGGGTTTTTCCAAACAAAAAAGAGTTTTGATATTAATAAGAAAATAGACCAAAAAACATTTGATATTAATTTGTTTGTTTTTATTTTCAGGTAACAATTGAATTTAATTAATATAGTTTTCATTATTTATAATTGTAATCTTCCTATAAATTATCCCTGATGAGGAAGTCTAAATTGGCTTGGAAACATTATGGGTCCCCAGTAGTGCAAAATGGACGGAAAAAAGATAAGAGTAAGAGGTTTGGTTGACTCACTCTTTTTCTCCCTCTTTTTTCATTTTGTTTAACATTTATTTTACATTTGTCTCTAATGATCCGCAAAGTAGGTAATTTCTAAGTCTATTTTCGATTTTTGTTTTTTTCGTGTTCTATCTTAGTATATAAAACTTTTCATAAAAAAGAAGATTTTATTTTTTTAAGAAATAATATTTAATTTCAATAAGTTCAATTTGTCTTATTCACATTGTGTTTTCAAATATATTTTATAGGTATCCGGTTGTACCCTACCATACGTGCAAAACCGGGTACTCTGAGTTTTTTAAATACGAAAAGAATTTTTCTTTGCACATCTGACTTTAATTTCTTATAGTTAAAGAGTCACAGAAGACTACTCATTTTAAATGAAAGCTTTTTAACTTTTCGCTCTTTCACACGAGGTCACCAAAGACAAAGTACCCGGTTTTACCCTACTCTCCCCTATTGAAGAGTAATTATTAGCAGCTACATATTTTTTACCTTTCCAAACTAAACCGATAATATTTATGATATTCAGCATTTTGCAACAATAATTCACAGGGTTAAAATAAACGTTCAGTGACATCTTTACTGGTCTTTTGAAAGTTGTCTTTTTCAATTGCCCGAAGTATTAAAATTGTTTTTAGCAGCTTTTTGTATTGGCATTATGGTCTTATGAGTATGTACCATTACATGCAGTAAATTGTATAAAATATGAATTTAGCAAACATTTCGGCCTCGGATAGGGGCCCTCTTCAGTGCCCGATGTGTACTTACTAAATTAGGAATTAATTCAATCTGTGGTATACACTATTTGGTATACGACTTATAAAATTCTTGATTCTATAAGTTGGAGAATAAAGTTCAAAAAATAAATAAAATAAACTCTAAAATAAGTGAATAAAAATACATAAAATTCTTAATTTATTAAGTACGCATCTTGCACTGAAGATGGCCCCAATCCGAGGCCGAAACGTTTGCCAAATTCATATTTTATTCAATTTACTGCATGTAATGATACATACTCATGAGACCCTAATGCCAATACAAAAAGTTTTGTTAAAATAAACGTTTAGTGAGTTTGAAGCTGAATATTTTTATATCATCGTCTTGAGAGTGGATTGTTTGCACCTTCCACTCCGGTGAAGTACATCTTGCAGGAGAGGATCAGCATCTTAATGCAGAATATTTCCAGTCTGGATCCACTTAAATTGCAACTATTTTAATATTTTATTATTCGTCCAATGAGAAAGACTCCGTGGACGTACCGTGCCGTACATCAAGTTTCCGCAGGTGGGCGGACAGGACGTCAGGTTGTGCTGACGCCCCGCGAAATTGAATCTAAAGTTTAAGTTGCCCTTTTCTCTTTTCTGCACGGCTGCAGGGAGGTCGCAAATCATCACCTTGGAACGTTTACTGCGTAAGATTGCCGAAGATTACAGTCGTGCATATGGTTCTCCAACAGTGAGAAGAGCTGAAGAATGAAAAGTATTTCTTAAAAATCAAAATGAAATCTACTTCCTTATGAAAATTTTATGTGTACTGAAAAACAAACACCGAAAGAGTTCAAAAATCGAAAATAGACTTCGAAACTACCCGCTTTTACGGCTCATTAGAGAAAAATGTACAACAAAAAGAGAAAAGAGGGAGAAAAGAAAAGAGTCAACCATACCAACCAGATTGGTTCCAAATCAACCCGCATGAAGAGTATTCTTTTTCTTATCCAAAAACATTGTTTCTGTTACTGAATCAATCAATTTATTTCCTATATTGTGTGAAAATCTTGTTCTTTTCTGTGTCGGACCAAAAACAGAAAAAGGATATGATCGCTTTGTTTGCAAGAACGATTTAAATTAAAGTAATTGTTTTCGAACTGCACCTGCAGATAGCTTAGCGTAAATAAACAAAAAGGAAACAAAAGAAAGATCAAAATTTCGTGAGTGAGCGAAACAGGTTCCGCAGATTAACGGCAAGTACGGTATCCAGAGGTAGAAAAAAAAGCAAAAGTCGTTTTGTTTTAACCTTTGAACTCAACCGGTCCTGTATATTTTATCCCTCCGCCAAAGCAGTCATGTAAATCAACGAATTTTCGCTTCGTTTATGGTAATTGAGTGCAAATCGTTGCTGACGATGAACCCCTGGTAAAACAAATTTCAAAAAATATTCAAAAACTCTGAAATCAAGATAATAAAGAATACAGTCCTTTTGTTTTATTCTCCGACCGACTTAGAATGTATAACAATGTTTTTAAACATTTTAAATGCGAACATATCGATGGAGATAAATTAAATTCTCTTCCTCCATCTCCGATAAATATATTTTTTTTTAACACCGCTATCATGAAATGTATCACACACTTTCCGAATTAGATGTATGTTATTATTTCAGAATGAGTCCCCCGGTTAAAGATTTAGAAACTTAAAAATGTTTTCTTCCTCAAAGAAATGTTTCCCCAGCATTGAATTTTCCCCTTTCATACAATCTGAATCTTCTCTGATTTGTTATCCAACAAGCTGAAAATGATAATAAGAACACAAAATAATAATGTTCACAGGTGCTGATTCACCACTTCCTCGTTCCTACAAAATTATTTTGGCTCTGGTATCTAACTATCTACCACCCTAGAGAAAAAAAGTTTAAAGTAAACATAGACACTCGGGGATTTTTAAGCTGGATGTGATTAATTGCTGTGGATTGTTTCTTTAGGTGCTCTTCCGGAATCTGACAACGACTATCATGTGTTCAATTCACCGTTGTGTGAAAACGTTAATGATGTCAGTCACCCAACTAAAACCATTTATCGTTGCTTGAAAAATGACATTTTTATTATCAAGTGATTTACGACTTCAATAACGATTACGCAAATCCTTTCGGCAGATGTTGACAATATTATTTTAAAATACTTTTTTGTGGTAAATGAAAAATTGCTGTGTATACTTTCTCTTGTGTAGAATTAGAAAAAAGTATTCCGAGCTCAATTACAAAGAACAATTTGTAGGGGTGCTAAATTCAAATAAAAAATAAAGGAGGTTTTTCAAAAACCCTAATGATTGCTCTTTCTGATAAATGAAACGTCTGGTAAAATTTCGAGTGCTCTTCTCAAGACGAGAATGAAGATAATGCCAATGTGCACCTGGTGACCGCCAAGTTCTTAAAGAGGATGAAAAATATTAGTTCTAAATTCTAAAATCGGCACCAAAACGACCGGTGGCTGACCATCGGTAGCTGTGAACAGGGAATTGTTATGTAACAACATTGGAGTGAGTTGTACGACAAATGTCGAACGAAGGCTCGAACTAAGTGAACCGTAAGGCGATGGGTTTCGTCTCCCATTCGTAAGGATTTTTTCTATGGTTTATCTATGGGATTTTCTGCCATTGTGTCAGGGACACCTTGGACCCCATACCGGGGCATTGTGCAATTTCGAAAATCACCAAAGGACGGACGGCTAGAACGGATCATGGCTTCTTGGGAAATTGGGCGCGTGGGTGGCGCAGTCAGGCTTGTTGAAACTTGTTTAAAAAAGTACTCTTTCGACTGCTTCATCAAACATTTACACGCATTTACACCAGTTCTCTTTCGTACTTTATTTATGTTAAGGATTTCGAATAAAAAGTGTTAATCATTCAATTATTATGTACAATAAAGCAGGGCCGGCTTTAGTAAGATGGCGCCCCTAGGCTCTTATACTCCCCCCTCTTCACGATTTTATTAAAAAACTGAAATTGTATTATCTATTCAAAGAAAAGGAGCATAAAAATTATTGAATTTGTTGAATTTAGTCACACTGGTTCTCGCTCATTTTCCCTGATTCGCATTGCACTCATTTAACTAAACTTAAATTTCCCGAAAACCGCGCGCCTCGATTTCATAGCGCCCCACGTTGGGGCGAAACGACAAAATTTGTTCCAAAAGAGCCTAGAGCCCAGAATTCTAAATCGAGTTCTATCTTTTTTTTTCGATATACTCTCAATTAAATTCCAAAGAGAATTATAACAGGCCATTTTTCAATTTCTTCATTATTGCACTTCTGTGTTAACAAATAAAATGAAAAAAAATTGTTGTTTTTACAACTTCATTTTTTATCTTTTCGCAAACGATCTAAATGAACTTGGAATGAATCAAAATCATTACAGTGGCATCTAGGATACAAAATTAGTTTATGAAATATTTGAATTATTTCTTCTAAACAAATTATATAAACAAATTTCAAAGTTGGTGGTTCTACGATTCAAAATGTTTTGTTCAGCAAGTCTCGTTCAGGTGCAAATCTAGTTTAGGTGTAAATCTAGGAGCACAATAAAAACTACTGTAACAAATCAATATTTTTTATTTTAATAAACAAATTATATCAACTAAAAAATACGAATTTGTGGAATTTTCAAGCCAAAAAGACGAATTTTCGACAAAAGTGTTTTTTTAATCCTCAATGAAAATAGATTAATTTTCAACAAAATAATTCCATTTTTAACCAAAAACGATGAAATTTCTACCAAGTGAGATGAACTTTCAACAAAATACTCATAATTTAATTTTCAACCAAAAGTGATTCTTGAGGCAAGAAAGAAAAGAAATGCCAACAAGACATGAAAACTAATTTATTACAAAAAAGTTAGTTTTCAACAAGTTTAATTCTCTATCAAAATAGTTGATATTTCAACCACAAAAGAGTTTAATTTTAAATCAAAAACAGTTGAATTCATCCAACAAAGACGAATTTTCAACAAAATAGCTAAATCCTCAACCAGAACCGAATAATTTACAAAACAAAATAACGAATTTACAAATAGTTGGTTCTTCAACCAAAGAAGATAAATAATAACAAATAACAATATAACATAACAAATAGTTAATAAATAGTTAGATAACAATAGTTAGATAACAAATAGTTCAATTTTCAACCAAAGAGAAGAATTTTCAACTAAAATTATGAAACTTTAAACAAACAAACATTAATATTCCAAAAATCAGTGAAACTGATAACCAAGTACTTAAGCTGAATTTTCTACCATAAAAGTGAATTCTCAACGAAAAACTTAATACTTGATATTTCAACAAAATTAAAAAAATTTTTTATCGAAAACAGTTGAATTTATCCAAAAAGACAAATTATAACAAGACAGTTGAATACTCAATCAAAACAGATTGAAAGTTTAAATATTTTGTTGAAAATTCGTTTTTTTTTTGGTAGAAAATTAATTTTCTATTCTTCTTGGTTAATAATTCAACTACTTGGTTGAAAGTTCAACTACTTTGTTTGAAAATTAATTTTTTTTGTTGATCATTCATCATATACGTTGAAAATTTATCTCTGGTTGAAAACTTTAATATTTTTTTTGAAAATTGGATTTTTCGGGTAGAAAATTAATCTCCTTGGTTGAAGACTCATTTCTGTGGTTGCAAATTCAATTACTTGTTTGAAAGTTGAACTCTTTTGTTGAAAATTCGCTTTTTTGCTGGAGATTCATCACTTTAGTTGAAAATACAACTACTTGGTTAAAAGTTCAACTACTTTGTTAAAAAATTAATTTTTTTTGTTGAACATTCATCGTACACGTTGAAGATTCATCTCTTTAGACGAAAATTTTAATATTTTGCTGAAAATTGGATTTCTCGGGTAGAAAATGAATCTACTTGGTTGAAAATTTATTTCTTGAAAATTCGCTTTTTTTGCTGAAGATTCATCACTTTAGTTGGAAATTCATCTCTAGTTGAAAATATAACTACTTGGTTAAAAGTTCAACTACTTTGTTAAAAAATTAATTTTTTTGTTGAACAATCATCATATACGTTGAAAAGTCATCTTTTTTTTTTTAAATTTTGATATTTTGTTGAAAATTGGATTTTTAGGGCAGAAAATTAATCTCCTTGGTTGAAAATCTATTTCTTTGGTTGCAAATTCAACTGCTTGCTTGAAAGTTGAACTCTTTTGTTTAAAATTCGCTTTTTTTGCTGAAGATTCATCACTTTATTTGAAAATTCATCTCCAGTTGAAAATTCAACTGCTTGGTTAAAAATTCAACTACTTTGTTCAAAAATTAATTTTTTTTCTTGAGCAATCATCATATACGTTGAAAATTCATCTCTTTGTTTGAAAATTTTAATATTTTATTGAAAATTGAACTTTTCGGGTAGAAAATTAATCCCCTTGGTTGAAAATTCATTTCTTTGGTTGCAAATTCAACTACTTCTTTGAAAGTTTAACTCCTTTCTTGAAAATTCGCTTTTTTGCTGAAGATTCATCACTTTAGTTGGAAATTCATTTCTAGTTAAAAATTCAACTACTTGATTAAAAATTCGACTACTTTTTTAAAAATTAATTTTTTTGTTGAACATTTATCATATATGTTGAAAATTCATATCTTTGGCTGAAAATTTTAATATTTTGTTGAAAATTGGATTTTGCGGGTGGAAAATTAATATCCTGGGTTCTTTGGCTGATTCTAAGTATGAGATAAAAAATAAAACATGTGCAACTTTTTAGAAAACTGTTGGACTGTACTTAAAGTTTGAAAAGAAGTTTACGGGTGATTGCCGAAAAGTTGACTAATTTAGTACATGATATTTTCGAAAACAAAAAATTTTCAAATTGTCTAAAATATTTGTTTTTAATTAAAGGTAACGCAAAAGAGTATGAAATTGTGAAACTAAGAGATCAAGGAATGTATTTGTGATGAATTTTACACGTTGCTTGTAGGTAGGATGACATGACATGCGATTATGATAAAACAAAAAGTTTCAAAAATCTTTTAAAAATATCTGCAGAACAGATAAAAATATTTCAGAATATGGGAAAAATGGCTATGTTTACGATTTATTCAATTTTGATTTAAGTTTTTCAAAATATTTTATCATTTCATGGCATGATAAATTAATATGGAGCGTTACCGGACATTTTAAAAAAAATATTACGCAGAAATAGTAATCATTATTTACTGTTGTTTGGCATCATCGTCGGTAAATCGATTTCGAACGGTACTACAATCTTCGGAAGTATAAAATTTACAATTTTAGGCCACGTTATGAATATTTTGAATAATTATTTTCGAGTTTCATCCTCAAATAGCAGTGTAGCGTAACCAGACAAAAAACTTATGGGACAGTCTTTGAAGTGATTATTTAAACCCTTAACTGTAAATTCTAAAATATTGAATTCTGCTCCTGACTCACGTTCCTCAGCTAATTATAAGTAATATCTGTAAAACTCGAATATTTAAAAAATGGTGTTAATATTATTTAGCAACTTTCATTTTAAATTTGTAGCTTGGGACAGGTGCGTGACAAGACATTTTGCGTCCTTTTTATTCATAATTTCTAAAAGAGGTGGTCAAACTGAAAGAAGTTCGACCACATTGCGAAACCGTCAGACTATTTTTGATTTTAAAAAGTCATTAGAGCTTTTCATTTGTACTAACACCTAGCAACTTTTCAACACTATCCATTTTGATTTTCAAAAATTCGGTACTAAATAAATACGCAAAAGACAAAGAGTCTTAAGCAAGGGTATTAAATAAATAAGCTTCAATTTCCAGAAACAATACTTTATTAATACATTTAAATAAGCCTCGAAATAGCTTCTCATGGAAAAAATATGCTAATCCGCAAGGATCCAACATGGGCTTCCCTCATTGTTGCCCTCGATGGGCCCTCGACGGTCGGTAAGGGACGGGTCCGGCATTCATCCAAGCTCTAGGTATTAGAAGTTTTTCATTTAAAAAAAAATACCTTTAATAATTGTCTCGTCATCATTTTTAAGCATATTTTAATGAGTATATATGTATTTTTAATATGTATAAAAAATTTAAAAGCAAAAAAAATTAAAATATTAACGCCTCATCCTGGAAGTAAACTCATGACCAGCATCTAATCAATCTTCCGTTTTTCCTTTTGACCAACTTACAAAATATTTATAACATTTTTTCAGGCGGACACGCCGCACATTCATCTTAAGTGAAAAATACAGGAAGCAAGGAAATAAATATTCATCAATAATTAAAGAACAAAGTCTTAGAACGCTGGTATAAAACCAGTCGACGGTGTTCTATATCTATAAACAAACAACAATTAGATACTAATCAAGAGTACTCGTAAAATTAATTCAATTGCCATGAGCAGAATTGTATTATAATTAGTTTCAGCTAATATCGAAAATATCAAATAAGACGAACTTGTTTCATCGCTTGTACTTCACAAAGTGGTCAAGTCTGCGGACAAAACGCTAATGTGATGCGCACCGCTTCATTATTCAGGTTCACGCGTGTTTTCAGCGAGCGTAAATGCAAGCGGAAAACAAGTGCGATTCGCGAAAATGTGACAAAAATGCGAAACGCGAACAGTACCGGTACCGCCGCGCCACGGCAAGCGGCCTCGACGCTATCCCGCGAAGCTTCGTCATGCAGGACGTTGCGTTTGAATTTGTTTCTTCTAAACTACTGACTGGCCCACGATGAAATTTACAGAATTGTAAAGCACATGTAGATTTTCATTTGGCAAAAAACTGAAAAAAAGAATAAGAAATGTAGTATTTTCAGAAAAGCGATTTTCGTTTTTTGAGATTGCGAAAAAAAGTCGAAAATCTTTTTTGAGATTTTTTATATGAAAGTACGTCTAATTAAAGCAAATTTGTGACATTAAGAAGCTGAATTGGTCAATTAGAACCAAAGTTAGGTTTCCAAAAATATTTTCAAAGTCCCATACCTTCGCCATTTTTTGGAATTTTCCAAAAATATTTATTGTGGTTTCTTTTTCACTACTAAAGGACTGACTACACCGAGTTACACGCAAATCCCATTCAAGCACGAAAATTCTTATGATCACTGGACATGGATTCCACCATTAGCAGAAATCATGCCTGTGTTCCAATCATGTCTGAAATCATGCATTTGTTATAAAAAATATCGTATGCACCAAAGTTTCAAAAATATAAACAATTTATAAACTTGTTTTAACAAAATTCCTAATCTCACCTGACGTCGTGAGTTTAAACATCTCCCGTTGTTTCGGAACAGACACTGAAGAGAATATATCACAATATGTGCTTCTGTAAAACGAATAAAAAGAGTTACACTGAAATCTTTTTAATAATGCTGGAAGAGGTTAAGGAACAATTATGACACATTCTCTTCAGTTTCTGTTCCGAAGAAACGACAGTGTGTTTCTTCGGAGCAGAAACTGAAGAGAATATCTCACAATACGTGCTTCTGTAAAACGAATAAAAAAAGTTACATTAAAATGTTTTTACTAACGCTGGAAGAGATTGAGGAACAATTTTTATTTCGCATACATTTTTTAGTTGTATAATTTTATTGCATAATAAATTTAATCATAAAACTGCATAGTACTCCCACGCAGTAATTTTAAAAAATGATTAGACTCACAACGTCGGGTGAGATTAGGAATTTTGTTAAAATACGTTCATAAATTTTTTATATTCTTGAAACCTTGTTGCATACGATATTTTTTATAACAAATGCATGATTTCAGACAGAATTGGAACATAGGCATGATTTCTACTCATATGAAAAAATATTAGAAACTTTGTTTTTATTTAAATATGAATTCATAAATTTTTAAAAATTATGAAAATTTCTGAAACTCTGAACTTTTTTGGGATTTTGAACATTTCGAAAATTTGAGAAATTTGCCGAAATTCAGAGTATTCAAAAATGTTCAAAATTTTCTGTAATTTATAGTATTTTATAGTATATTATGGTAACTTACGGGAATTTATGGTAACCTACCACTTTGGGTTGGTCCAATCGGTCAACAAGATCAACTGATCGCTTGATAATTTTCATTGTTCACCTCTGATGTCACTTTACTCTCTAGGAATCAAAAAGTAGAACTTTAGTCCAGCCTAATAGCATGCATTTGTTATAAAAAATATCGTATACACCAAGGTTTCAAGAATATAACAAATTTATAAATTTGTTTTAACAAAATTCCTAATCTCACCCGACGTTTTTAAAATTACTGCGGGGGAGTTCTATGCATTTTTCCGATAAAATTTATTATACAATAAAACGATACAACTTAAAAATTTATGCGAAATAAAAATTGTTCCTTAATCTCTTCAAGCGTTATTGAAAAGTTTCCAGCGTAACTCTGTTTATTCGTTTAACAGAAGCATATATTGTGACACATTCTCTCCAGTTTCTGTTCCGAAGAAACAAGATTGTTCCTTCGCAGCAGAAGCTGACGAGAATATGTTACAATATGTGCTTCTGTAAAACGAATAAAAAAAGTTATATTAAAATGTTTTTAATAACGCTGGAAGAGATTGAGAAACAATTTTTATATCGCATACATTTTTTATTTGTATGGTTTTATTGCATAATAAATTTTATCGGAAAAATGCACAGAACTCCCAAGCAGTAATTTGAAAAAATGATTAGACTCTGAACGTCGGGTGAGATTAGGAATTTTTTTAAACAGGTTCATAAATTTTTTAAATTCTTGAAACCTTGGTGCATACGATATTTTTTTATAGCAAACGCATGATTTCAGGCACGATTGGAACACAGGCATGATTTCTGCTCATATGAAAAAAATTTAAAAACTTTGTTCTTGTTTAAATATAGAATTTTTTTAAATTATGAAAATTTCGGGAATTTCGAACTTTTTTGGAACTTCGGAAATTTTCACAATTTTTGAAATTTCGAAAATTTCAGGTATTTACCAAAACTCAGAATATTCAAAAATTCTCAAAATTTTCGGTAAACGAAAAAGGGAAAGGGGGAAGGAAATATAAAATTGAAAATATGCTATAAGGTGGTACAAACAAATTTTTGAAATTTTTTCAACTATTAACACCTCTCTTTATGTTATTCATTGAAAACAAAATTTTCAAATTTCTTGATATTAAAAAGAATGTTTAGAGGTAGTTTCCGACTGATATTGTACTTGTACCGAATTTTTTAGAGCAATTCTTTATAAGCTTGCATAATTAAAGGATTGGGTGAAGTTCCGAAAACTAAAATTGTTTATAATTATGAAATAATCATAATCATAATTGTAAATGTAAAATTGATTATAACTTTGAATATTTTTGAGCACGTACCTTTACTCTTTTTTAACTATCTTCTGAGAGCACTTTCGTTTCTTCGGAACAGGAACTGAGGAGAATGTGTCACGATATGTGCTTCTGTATTAAAACGAATAAACAGAGTTACACTAAAAACTTTTTAATAACGCTGGAAGAGATTAAGGAACAATTTTTATTCCGCATAAATTTTTAAGTTGTATAGTCAACGTCGGGTGAGGTATGGAATTTTGTAAAAACAAGCTCATAAATTTTTAATTTTTCTGAAACCTTGGTTCATATTTTTTTTATAACAAATACATGATTTCAGACACAACTGGAAAATAGGCATGATTTCTGCTCATATAAAGAAATTTTCGAAACTTTATTCTTATTTGAATATGAATTTAGACATTTTTAAAAATTATGAAAATGTTTTAAATTTTTGAAATTTTGAGCTTTATTGGAATTTTGGAAATTATCACAATTTTTGAAACTTTAAAAATTCGAAAAATTTACCGAAGCTCAGAGTAACCAAAAATTTCCAAAATTTTTAGAAATGTTCGGTAATTTATAGTAACTTATGGTAAATTATGGTATTTATGATTACTTATCGATTTGGATTGGTCTAGTTTGTCAAACAATCCGTCAACAAGATTAGCTGATTGCTTTTTGAAATTACGGTAATTTCTTCCACGTGCCTATTTTGCAATATTTTTGTGCTTTTCCAATATTGTTCACTTGCAGTTGATATTTTTTTTCCTATTGAATTTTCCGCTTCAAAATTTAAGTTATTATTCTTGAGGTTTTTAAAGCGAACGAACTAGTGCCGTGCAATCCTAATATTCCCAGATCATTGAAATGACAACAGAAATGATGATGAGCATTTTATTTTCAAAAAAAAGGAAAAAAAATTAATGGAAATTTTTTATTCTTAATTAATTATCGAGAATAAACGGAAAGTTTCAGAAATTGGCGGAAAAGTTCTAAAATTTACGGCAAGTTTAGAAAATTTACGAAAAGTTTCTGAAGTGTGTGGAAGCTTTCAGAAATTTATGAAAACTTACATAAATTTATGGAAAGTTTTCAATGTTTGCGAAAGATTTCTGGAAGTATGGGACATTTAGGAAAGGTATGGAAATTTATGTAGAGTTTCGGAAATTTATGGAGAGTTTTCGAAATTGTGGAAGGCTTTGAAGATTTGTAAGAGTTTTTAAAAATTGAATTTTTAAAACGAAAAGCTAAAGAGGTTTCTGAGTTTGTTGAGTTTTTATTCACGGTTGAGAATTCTTATCACATTTCTGGAGCAAGGTATGTTCTTTTCCCATCTTGGAGGTGAAACTACAGGAGACTGGTGCCCTCCTCAGTGCACGGCATAAACCGATCATAGCTCCTTTATTTCTGGCTTGGTTTTCATACTTTCCTTTGAATGACCAAAGTTTGATGGCTCTGACGTTATGAATGGACTACTCCAACTTATGATGATTTAGCTGCTTAGTTTGGATATTTAGGGCATCATGAAGAAGACTGGAAGACGGAATTAGGCAATAAACATGTAGAAAGTGCATGAATAATAATACAGTATAGCATCTTCAAGAGTGTATCTGAAGTGTGTGGTACTGCAGCTGTAGGAAGAAAGGCTGGAGATGCTTGGTGGAATGATGAAATCTGCGTGGTTGTCAATCTGTCAACGAGAAAAAGCAAACATACTCGAGAATTTTGAATATTAAAGGTCTTAGCGATGAGGATAGGACTAGATTATAAAATGACTATAGGGATAAAAACAGAAAAGCCAAGATACTAGCCAAAGAAAGCAAGGATAAAATCAAAGCGGAAGAAGGTCAAAAAATGCAAGATGATTTCGAAGGAAATAAGAAATTATTTTGAAAATGGTTAAAAAGATTGGGAAAGGGAGTACTAGCTCTAAGGTGGTCGGAATTAAGATTGCTGATGGAGAAATGGTATGGGATTCGGACAAAGTGAAAGAGTGTATGAGAGATTTTTTCAATAAATTGTCTGGAGGTCAAGCTATGGAGCATAACAACCATGACACTGAAGAGGATACGTTAGATAATCCCGCTGTAGGTAGCGGAAGAAGAATCGATATCAACGACATTACATCCGTGATTAAGAAACTGAAGAATGATAAGGCTGCTGATGTGGATGGTATCACTGCTGAAATGCTTGAGAGCAGTGGCGGATATTTGTTTGTGTGTGTGGATTTATTCCAGGGAGATCATATGCAGATCATATATTTAGCTTGAGACAGATCACAGAAAAAACTTTCAGAGTAAACAAAAGAGTTTCCTGTACATTTATTGATTTGGAAAAAGCTTTTGATAAGGTGAATAGATCTAAACTTTGGGAAGTCCTGAAAGAGTGTGGGATAAATGGTTGGCTCCTAAAAGCAATAAAACCAATATATGATGATAGTATAAAGATACTTGAATTGAACGAGTTACGCTTACCCCGGGAGGGATTTGGCTCAATATATTATTATTATACATATTATACTATATATATTATTATATAAATACCAGTCAACATGAATGCTGAGATTCTCACTTACTTCACCCTTTTGTGCGTAATTTTTTTTATAACAGCGGAAGCACGGCAACTGTAAGTTTCGCTTATTTTGCTTAAAAAACCTTAGCAATTTTAGTTATTTATTGATACTATAAGAAAGTATAAAACCACCTGAAAACAATTCTAAGTATTTTTGAGACCCATTCAAATCAGTAGACATTATTCAATTGTTTTTTTATCTCTATTTTGTATAGAATTTTCAAAAAATTAATGGAATAATACTAAAGACGTATAGACAAAATAAAATCATAACATGATTTTTACTTGTCAAATTTATTATTAATTGATAAAGTCTTTGAAGGTTCTCGTTTTTTTTTCAAACAGTGTTTCATTTTATAAAGAATACAACTATTCTAAACTAAGAATATCTAAAAGTATCAGCTATTAAGAAAGTAATCCACTCTTAGAAATTCCAAAATTTCAGACATGATTTTTTTGCATGAGATATGATTTGAAAATGATGAATCAGTATGGAAAAATGATAACTTCTTTGTATTAATATTCAACGTACTTGATATTTTTACATGATGTGTTTGAAAAAATGTTCATAGTAAGTGGTGACACACTTTCATAATTGCATTTTGTAAAATAAAAAAAGTGTGTATCATTTAACACTGCGATTTCAATTATGCAATACAGAGATGACATTTTCCCATCTGCAGGGAAATATATGTAATAAATTAATTGACCCCAATGAAGATTAAATTTTTTTATTATTGTGTCAAAACCTTGATACAACATTACGTTATATAAAAATGGATCCTGTCAGCTAATCTAAAAACAATAGGAAATAAAATGGAAATAACATAATTGTATGTAGTTATTTTTCAACAGTGAAGCATGAAAAATTTTAAAACATCAATATTAAGACGTAAAAAGTGCAACAGTTGAAATTATTGTTTTTCAAAATACAGAATATTAAATTAGTATCCATCAAAATAAAATTATTTTATACGAAATTCAAACATTTTGAACAGAACATCTTGAAATTAAAATCTCTGAAGAATGAACAGTTTTCGAATGGAATTTATTTTTGATCTACAGATGAACTAGAAAATTACCATCAAATTAGTACACGAAGCATGCAGAATGAGTGGATTCGAGTTGTAGATGTTTTACAAAAAAATTGGGAAGCTTATGTAATTTTTTTAGGCTTAGCCCACTTAAAATGTATTAAATCCTACAAATTTATGCGAATAATTGAGAGGCAGATGTCTCGTAACAAACCAAGGATAGAAAGTGTTTAACATACAAATATGAAAAGGGCCACATTCCTAATTTTGAGTTTGGCCCACGTCCAATCTGAGTCCTCGCAGGGGCCACACAATGCCATTCTATTTTCTTGACACGTATACAATCATGTCAAAGTAATCCTGTTAGGGGACGCTCGACTGGTCAGAAGATACCCTGCTGAGAAACCAAGGTGGAGATATTATACGTAGGTGTATCAAGATAACCCACTCGATTAAAAATTTATGTTTAAAAAAGATTCCTTTCTTTATATCATCATGTTTTTGTTGAAAACCATAATTTGGCATTTTTTAAAGATTTTTTTCACTGTATCTACAAAAGAAAGTAAAGAATAATCCTGTTATCTCTAAACAGTATTAGATTTAATTTACTTTGCGTCTTTGAGAAATCATCGATCTTAAACTCGGCCAATTACGACCAGAGCAATTAAAATAATTGGATTTTAGAGGCCTCTAAGAATCTATCAGCTCCTACCTCCATTTTTCGAATAAGTCCTGTTTTGTCCTTTAGGAATTACAGAAGGAATGAGTTTCTGTAAAAATTCACGACAAATAGCTTTTGGTTGGAGATCGACGCAGATACGCCGATGAATAAGCCTTTCTTGGTACGTTATACTTTTAAAAAGGCTTTTGCAAAGTGCAACCTCAAAGTCGTATTAAAGTCCGTATAGCCCTCATTGTGATCTTTGCTTGTAAACAAGATTTAGGGATTTGTCCAGCACGAGAAAAATATGATAAGCCTTTCGCTCGCCGTCCCTCTATTCGGCACCCTTTCAAAGTTTCTCTTTTGCTCGATTTTATCCATCACCGTCGACCCAGTCCTCTCACTCTCCGTGTTTATGAAACGTAAAACCGTGAAAAAGCGCGCAAAGAGGATTTTAAACTCAACCTCGAAAATCGAGCTTGTGTAACGTTTATGTATGTGTACAAATAAGTATATTAATCTGTGTATGGATCATTCTCTACGAACAAGTCACTTTTTCGTTTCACATTGTAATCACTTTTTGAAAAAGGGATGTGTAGGAGGAGGAAGCCTTTCTCTAAGCATGAGCTAATCAATTTCTGCCCGTTACCAATAGTTTTTGTGTCTCCGAAGTGACCAAGTACCCTGTCAATGTCTCCGCGTTGCACGCCAACCCAGCTATTTACATCTCCGAATAAAATGATTCTTTCACCAGAATCGCAAGTACCCATAATATCATCTAACGAGTCCTAGAAGATATTTTTTACATCACTACTGTCACCATCAACTGCAGCGTGGCATGCTATCATAAATAGCCTTCTGATTCCCACTTTCATTCTAACTCATAAAAATTTAGGAGACACACATTCATACTTTTCGACATGCTGTTTTGCTCTCCCATTCATAAACAAATCGACTTCTTGGCTACCCTGTGATTCATTATCTACTCCTGACCAAAGTTCAAGTCCATTCCCTATATTTCTTATCTTACATCTCTTCTTCTTTGTTTCTAGTTCACATAAAATATCTAGCTTCCTTACGCGCATTGTATCCCGCAATTCTTTTTCCCTAAGATTATCAGCAATATTTGTTTTGAAGGACATACTCATGCTTCAAAGTGTAGCTTTTTATTTTTGCATGAAGTTCACTTTCAGAAATTATAACAAAAAAGCAATTCTCCATGCAGAACCTTGACAAAGGAAATTACCATAGGTACAAAGTGAAAACGTTGATACTAAGAATAGCACTTTTTTTAGAGAATAAAAGAATAAAAAATTAAAAATTAATTATTTATTATATAATTAAATAATTAAATAATTAAATAAATTAATTATTAAATTATTATTATTAT
>JAUMHM010000078.1:42352584-42363810 GCA_032362435.1 Melikaiella ostensackeni | reverse complement strand
ACAATTTTATATACTTTGGGTCAATAAAAAAACGATGTCTTTCAAAAAACCAGCAAAGATGTCATTTAATAATTTATTTTAAGCACTATAGAATAAATTTTCGATATTGAATCCTTATTTCCTTAGCATTCTTTTACATACATTCATTTTAAAAACCGAACTATCTCTTCCCAAGATGTGAAGGAAACAGTAGATAAGAAAGTGATGCTAGGAACACAATTTGCTCTTTATCCACTTTATGTACAATTCATAGTTTCTGTCATCAACAGATTGATTCTGTTCTGCTGACCAATGTTAATTGCCGATTATAACTCCGTTAATCGGCTGAAATCGACCAGTTAAGTTAAACGCTTTAATCAAACATTAAACAATGCAAGGTACTTATTAAATTAGGCTAATCGAGGATTAACATCTTCATCAGAGTTGGTGAAATCGGCCCTTAAATATTTCTCAGGCGTGATGATCGCATTCGTGAAAGGCGTAGGCTTTTCATAATTTTCGCAGCATCTGAAAGGCGTTTCAAGTTTCATATTCAAGGATTTATGCCTCTATTGTATAGAATCTATGATCTATTCTCCGATCTTGTGGACGTGGTGGGCTGTAACAAAAGTTTTCAAGTTTGCCAGAGGCACGAGCTTCATTCTGAATATCGAGTTACTAAGCAAACGGCATGCTATTTAAAATCAATAGAGCTTCAGGCAAGTGTGTTCAAACTTCAAAGGTGTCATTATCGATGCGTAAAGGAGTATCGATAAGAGAGGTGTTGAGAATGCAGATCGAGATCTGAACTGTCTTTCTTGATTGCGAGGTGTGAACCATCACCACCTGCTGAGCGCTTAGATGTTCACTTAAATACAGGTGTGCACTCGATTTGAAAACGGTAGGCGTTCTGTAATTTTTAAGTCCCTGCAGGACTACAATAAAGCAAAATTACAAAAGCGGCCATTAAAAATCAACAAACACCTTTCTTACAAATCAGGCCTACGGACACAAATGTTCTGAAATCTCTCCGAAAAAATTCTTAGTCAAAGATACTTATTGATAGGAAGAATCTTTTATAACTGAAGTTTCTCTCCGGAACGAAAATACTGCCTGAGACTTTAAACATTCTATTTTGCACAAGAATAAAGCTCGCAAACGAAAACAAGGAGTGCAATCACATTCCCTATTAACAGAACGACAACAAGAGGTGTGAAAAGTTGTGTTTTTTTGTCTAGGTTTAGACTTAGGTCCGCTGTACCTTGTTCCTCTGATGTTCGCTCAAAATGGAAATGATTCCACTTTCCAATCAGACCTGACTGCAAGAATCTTAGTAAAGGCTGATCAATTCTTTTGAGATAAGGAGAACCCGGCCGTAAAATCATGCATTGCAAAGCTCGTCGCAAACATACTTTTCCAACTTTTATTCGCGGATTCTCATTCTTGACTCCATCGACAAAGAAGTGTGCTCGTTTATCTCTTGTAATGCATGTGACCTTCCTATGATTTATCAAATACCTGACACAACTTCTTTGTGTATCTGAGATAACAGCTGCATTCACCATGGATTCAGCTATTTTGTCGTTATCTGATTTTCGTAAGATATCTATCACTGTTCTATCTGTCATGAATGTTAGTTTTGAGTTTCGCAAGTCTTCCAAAGTGTTAATCTCTACCTCGATTTCCGTTGTCAACTTCAAACCCGTAAGAGATCGGTAAATTACCGTTGCAGATACAATGAATACAAAAAGCATGGTGATGAATAAAAGTCTTTCTGCTAACCTTTTGGGTTCTCGAGGAGTTGCAAACCCAAGTGCGACTTGGAACACATGCAGGGGGAGCCAAAACTGTTTGTCAAATTTAAGGAAGTGACTGACGATTACGGGAAGTAACACAAGAAGAAGCATTAGGAATCCCATATAAAAATAGTCCTGAGAATATTCTACAGAAAAAATGTCTGCTTTCATAATGGGGACAATAGGTGAGAAGCAATATTAGTGAATCACACTGCTGTACTCAAATAAGTCTTCTGCCCCAGAAAATTGTGCTGCAAGGTTTCTGGAGAATTCGACATCTTTTCTGGTCACTTTCTCGAATAAACCGGTTGTTTTATTAGAATCAATGTCGAAACTACCCCAACGTTTATCAGGAACATCAATAATCTTAAAGTTCATCGCTGTGGATAATGCTTTTGATACTTTTACATCGGGTCCAGTAACCTCAATTGGAAAACCTGATTCATTTCGCTTTATTGAAAGAGCTGGAAAGTGGTTAACCAAACCAAGTTTCATTTTGAAACCATTCAAGTTAAGCAATTTTCTGGGAAACTTGCCATTTTTGTTGAATAACTTTTCTTTGTGTAGACCTTGGTGAATGGATTGAACTGATGCAGAATAAGATACCACCATGGATCACGTGGAGAATAAACTGTTTCTTCTTTTTTTACAACTTCAAGAACTGTGAAATCCAGTATATCTTTAGAGCACATTCGTTGAAGAAATCCACCAAAAGAGGATTACTTCTCTTTGGATAAAACGATTGCTAAAGTCTTCGATCTTCTTTCCTTTGGCGAAAGCCCGAAAAAGTGCGAGTGTTTCTAATGAAAATCTGGCTGCAGACGATAGGGGATCTTTAGTAAGGATACGTTTTCTAAATGCAAATATCCAAAAAGGATGTACATGTGGTCACTGTCTAGTAAACAGTATAACCTATAACAAAGAAGTAAAAAGCCCATTAGAAGGAAGTGAAAGTCGATAACGAAGGATAAAAATGATTCATCAAACTAATAAGATTCTAAAAGTTCGCAATTCAGATCCTGGATGTTCTCTAGGAAAAGCGATGTACCTATTTCTGTCCAATTTATTTCCCAAATCCAAGAATAATTATAGGAAATTTATTCTTAATTACAAAATATGAGTCTGAGTTTCAGACTTAAGACGATTTCAAAAAAAGAATGACTCTTATTCCTAGTACCTTACAGTGCTATCTCTTTTGATTTCGCCGGCGCGTATAAAGTAGGAAATGAATATTCGTGAGAAAGAAGCATTGGATATGGAGGTGCGAGTCAAGCAAATTGTTGAGGGAATCACTGAGTCTCAGCCTCAGAGAGATTCTTGACTGCAATCTTTGCCAAGGCGCCTCTTCCAGGATAATTGATATCACCTGCTATGTAAATGTTGGGTTATACTGTTATACACACTACACAGTCGTCGTGGCTGAAGCACATATACCAGCCTTGGAGACAGAGAACACGAGAAAAGGAGCCAACTTCTTCCTAGCGTCTTCTCTTCACTTTTCTTTCTTCCACTGACAAAATTGGTGAAATAACAGGCGATGAGATAATTACGTGTTGGTTTTAGAAAAGGGCCCGCGGCTCAATAATTCCGCGCTCGGACAAAAACCGCCACGAATCTTTCAGTCGGTTCGAATTAAGTGTACGTGATGAGAATTCTTGCCGTGTTCTCACCGACCAACGCGAATTCCGTGTCCGCGAGAGAATTCGATTTTTAATGGGAGACCCTTCTCGCCGCCTTTAAAAATCTTGCCTGCACCAAAAGTAAGGTAGAAGATTGAAGGATCAAGTGATGAAAAAATTGTGGTTTTGTCGCTTCTCTGATGCCGACTACTTATAGGACGAAATTCGAGTAGATCTCTAAAAGTCTTAGCTGTTGTTTAGCAATATCCAATGTGGATTAAATTGAATTATAAAGTTGAAGGAACAATTTTCAAAGAAAATTTCGAGACTTCCTGGAAAAACGCTCAAGGCGCTTACTGAATGTAGAGCTAGTGGAAGGACGAGGCGCGTAGCAAAAAAGGCGCTTACTGGAGAAGGCGCTTTATGAGATTCTATTGTATCATCAATTCTTAAAGAAGAAAACGTCATTCGTTTCGGCGGTTTTAGAAAACCATTTTTTGGTGTATTTACATGGACTATAATTACATCATTGTCTTGTTTCTAATTAAATCCCGTTATTTAAATTTTTTGATTTATACAGATTCTACGGATCTTGATCCTAATCAGTATCTTATGCATACATCGAATGCAAAAACCCTCCAAAGGGGAACTATCTAAAGATCAAAGAGGCGGTCCTTTTAGACATCTGGGTGATCTAGGTCTGCGGATCTACGGAGATTCGATATTTCGATAATTGACTGTTTGAATAGTGGTCTATAATTACGAACATTAGGAGAGACCTTGACCACTAGGAGTGTAAAAGGCGGTTCTACAGATGCATTGTGCGTTCTCAAGAGGCGTCAAGTCATCACACGTGATAAGATGCAATTAAACTGATTGGCTCAGTCAGAAAATCGAGTCATGCTGCGCACTTTTCATGTACTGCATGAAAAAATTGATATGCATTGTAATTTGAATACTTCCATGAGTCCTGACTTGTTAAAATTAATCTCTCAATACAATTCTGATTAGGGCATGTCTAACAGGAGTCGCGTGATGAAGCCAGTCATGAGATCGATATTTTTGCCCCCACATTTGAAATTTAAAGTTAAAATAATGCAGAAAGAATTTGGAAAAATATTAATAAGTCTAGTAGAACAGCGTGTGACAAGGCGGAGAGTTAGGCGAAAAAAAATTTATTATTAAAACAATAAATATCGACCGATTCATTTGGTCATTATGGCCGATAAGCACACTGTTACTAAAGAGGAGACTTGTGTAGTTTGTAATTTGCTTTATGTAGTAGGCCACGCGGCCAGGAAAAAAATGGATTAGGACAATTTTTTTATTGCATCGGTATTTTTAGAAATGTTGATTAGACGATTATCTTTTGGTATCGAAATGGTACATTTGAATTGATCCTTAAAAAAAATCACTAAACATGAGAGCCCTGCTTTATTGGGGACAAACATCAATTTAAAAATTTCACTTCTTAGACATTATTCGATTTTCTGTCACAGCCCCGCATGACCCAAATCTTTCACAATGTTTGGAGGTAATATTGTGAATGTTTTACTTTTTCAGCAACTTCAAACCAGTTTACATATTATATATCATTCCAAGTAAAATTGCTGCCTTTTGAAACAAAAAATCTTTTTTAAAGCGAGTTTTTACCCACTGTTTAATTGTTCATTCCAGGCTCCCTAGAACGAAATCTTTTGCTGTAGTTTAAGGTCAAATGGTGAAGTGTCTGAATTTTTATGTCCTCAAAATGAACAAGTTTACAGAATATAACCCAACAAATATAAAAGTCCTGCTTTAGGAGGGAAAAAATCAATTTAAAGAGTCGACTTTTTAGGCAATATTCGATTGCATGCCATCACCTATCCGAACCGAAATCTCTTGCAGTAATTCAAGCGAAATTTTAAGATGTCTGTCATTTCAGAACCTCAAAACGAATTTGTTTGCATATTCTAAACCACTAAACATAAGAGCCCTGCTTTGGAGGGGACAAACATAAGTTTAAATATTCTACTTTTTAGACATTATTCGATTTTATGTCACAGCCCCGCATGACCCAAATCTTTCGCAATGTTTGTAGATAATATTATGAATGTTCTGCTTTTTCAGGAACTTCAAGTGAACCAGTTTACATATTGAATACCATTCTAAGTAAAATTGCTGCCTTTGCAAATAAAAAAACCTTTTTTTAAATCCAATTTTTACCCACTATTTGATTTTTCATTCCAGGCTCCCTAGAACGAAATCTCTTGCTGTAGTTTAAGGTCAAATGGTAAAGTGTCTGAATTTTCATGTCCTCAAAACGAACAAGTTTACAGAATATAACCCAATAGACATAAGAGTCCTGCTTTAGGAGGAAAAAAATCAATTTGAAAAGTTGAGTTTTTAGGCATCATCTTATTTAACGTCAAAATAACAACAAAATCTATTTTTATTCCATATCAAGAATCAAAGAAACAAAAAAAAATTATAATATCACCTGCGAATACTGCAGAAGATTGGGGTCTTGTGGGGCTGTAACAGAAAATCGAATAATGTCTAAAACGTTCAAGTTCAATTATCATGCCATATAAATAATAAAAAATAGTAAAAAGAAGATGTTTCGGGTTTCAATCTTGTGCAAAACTACGAATCTTGCCGATGTTTCGTGAACATTGTGAACATTCGTGAACAACGTTTTGCACACGATTGAAACCCGAAACAACTCCTTTTTACTATAATGAATCATCGTGAAAGCATTAAATCTATAAATAATAAAAAATGTTTGTAAATGTTGCCAAATCTATGTACAGTTGGAGAATGTAGAGAAAGATGTATCTTTAATGTGACAAATGAAATATTCACAAAATAAGCAAAAAAATGTTTGCACATGTGTGCAATTCATATTTTATTTGCAATAATTTTTATAATTCAGAAGGAAGCAAATCTACATTACCAACTGCGATAATTTCCAGCGAGCTGGGAAAATTCAAATTTGTTAAATTATGAAAAAAATGTTCTCAGTTGCAAACAATTAGGATCATAGAATTGTCCCTTATTGCTGTTCATTTTAGTGTCTTAAATTTTTACTCGATATTCCATTTCGTGTGGACATAAGTTGTTCTGAAATAAATGCCGATATTTGGTTCTAATTTCTTGGAAAGAAATTTTTTCCAAATTTATACACAAATGAGGTATACAAACGTAGTTAATTGTTTTATTTTGCGTTTTCAAGCATATTTTAATAAATATATTTATATTATTAATATGAATAAACGATTTAAAAAAATAAATAAAAATACTAGAGCCTCGACCGGGATTTGACCTTATGAACAACATCTTATCAAACTTCCGTTTGACATTGTTTCAGTTTGAATTTTTTAGTTTGATAATTTCAAAAAGATCACGATTTTTGAAAAATGATTAAGTATAACGGTAAGCCACCTTAAGCGCTTAAATACTGAATAATTCATCACAAATTTTTTATGTTTTTTTTTTACTTTACCATTGAGTCAAGTCCCGTTTGTGGTAAGCGTAAACTTGTTCGGTTCAAAATTTTAATTTTTTAGTTTGAAAATTTCAAAAAGTTCACAATCTTTAAAAATGATTAATTTTAACGGTAAGCCACCTTAAGTGCTTAAACACTGAATAATTCATCACAAATTTTGAATGTTTTTACTATTATTATGCCATTAAGTCAAGTCTCTTTTGTGGTAAGCATAAACTCATTCGGTTCAATGCTTAATTTTTAAATTATTTAATTCGAAATATTTAAAATCAATTTTTCATTATTTTGAAAGTCTTTCAATTTAAATGATTAATTTCCAATAGTTAGCTATATTTTAACACGATTCATTTTTTATGTTTTTTTAGCTGTAAAGTATTTAACATTCAGTTTAGAAGAAATTATTCAATTTCGAAAGCCTACAGTTTCAAATTGTTGAATTTTAATCAACTCAATCAAAAATTTTTATTCTTGAAAGCTTTACTTAAAATTGAGTCATTCGCTAAAACAAAAATTACTCAATTTTGGGCTTGCAACTACGCGTGAATGTTGAAACTCATTCAATTTTAAGCATTACATTTATCAATTATTCAATTTCTTTCATTCTTAATTTTAAATGTAAGACATTGAATGTAAATTGGTTGAATTTTAATGATTCTGACTTCAAATCATGCAATCATTTGCTCTATGTAAATAAATTCCCCACTTTTTTCGTGAATTTTCGCTTACCCAACCCGAGGATAAACGTCATGCAGAAATTAAAATTCGAGAACAGCTTTTTGAGCCCAGGAGCCTAATTTCTCACATGAATCAATGTCATCATGTCAATAAATTTCGGTCAGGGGAGAAATCAAGATCACTGACTATCATGGCGCCGAGGGCGTCGATTCATCGCACTTATTTAATTTTCGGTGAGAAAGCAGAAAGCATCTCATAAATTCGTGACGAGGGTTTGAAAGGGCCATCGTCTGCCGATCTTGCATGCATTGCAGAAACATACAAGCACGCACAGTTTCTTCAGTAAGTGAACGCAAAAGGTACGATACTACGATCGCGTCCATAAACAACCGCGAAATCACTATTTATGGCAAGCTAATTAATTCCTTTGCGTTTTCAGCCACTTCCCATGCAAATACGAAAGGTGCTGCTTTATGGGTTCCCATGCAATATAAATGATCTGATAAAATGTTGGAACACCGATGACCACATGCAGGGCGATCAGGACACGCTTCTGCGTGAGTATTTGCGATTAGGATAAGCAATGCGTTTCAAGTGTTATTACTGGAAATATAAAACGATTAAAGGAAACTTTACTGGCACACGCGGACGTTTAAGAGTCTTTTGGGGTCCATGAATATTCATAGCCCGAAACGAACGTTTGACTGCACGTATTCTCAGAATGAGTAACTTTCGTCTCGTCCGGATTCATTTACATTTGTAGAGGCTGCATGGGCGAGAAATTACGTTTCGTGATAAATTCTACTTTATTAAGCAAGTTCATTAATATGCATTTTGTCAATATGCCGCCGTATACGTGACGAAATTTCTGTAAAAGGAATTAAATTCCGTTTTTTATGGAATAATTTTAGTCTGCTGCAAATGTAATTCAATTATTTCTACTATTGCTGAATTCATTTGTGGAAAAACTTTTTGCAAATAAATAAACATCAAAGTATTATTATTCACGAACTAGTGTTGTTAATCACAATGTTCTTTTTTATTTGAATTTGGTAGCTCTAAAAATGGTTGCTCTGATAACTGCTGTACGTTATTATAAATTGATTAATCCGCATTAGTTTTAGTCTGAGTGTCTAAACAAATTTAAATGATGAACTTTAAAAAGTATAACCCCTGCAGAAATTGCCCTACTTACTAGGTCGTTTGATAAGTTCCGAGACTGAGTAATAAAACAACATTTTTTGAAGAAAAATCGCATTTATTCTTCAACATAGTTCCCTTCCTGCTCGATACATTTATTCCAACGAGTTTCTAAAAGCTCGATGCATTTTTTATAGTAATCGGTGCTCAACTCCTCAAGATAGGCCTTTGTTTCAGCAATGACCTCTTCATTTGAGTAAAATTTCTTGCCAGCCAGGCCAGTTCGTACCTTTTTGCCATTGCGATTTCGGCGGTGTGTGCCGGTGCGTTGAGGTGATGAAACAGCACTTTTTTGTACGCCAATCGTGGCCGTTGTTTTTGTAGTTCGGCTTTCAAACGGTTCAATAATGATGCATAGCAAGTTCCTGTTATAGTTTTACCCTTCTCCAAGTAATCAATGAGGATAATTTCTTGGGAATCCGAAAATGCTGTGGCTATCACCTTTCCAGCTGACAAAACAGCCTTCGCCTTCTTTGGCACACTTTCACCAGGCAGTACCCACTGCTTTGACTGCTGCTTTGTCTCGAGTGCATAGTGGTGGATCCAGGTTTTGTCCACAGTCACGAATCGACGCAAAAAGTCCTGCGGATTCCGAATAAACTTCGCCAAACACTGCCAAACAATCAGGGCCACAACAGAAGTTGGGCAAACTGGTCAGAACCTTTCTAGGCCCACATCAAAATTTCTGCTAGGGAAGGTGCACTTTAAAATTGATTATTTTGAACCTTACAATTATCAATCTTTCATTTTTACAACTTCAATTCATTGAAAATATTGTTTTCATGTCAACAGAAGTAAATGATCTTATTACCAGAAATGATAGTTTTATGGTTGTAAATTTTTCTAAGAATATTTTCTGAAATTACATCAAACCTACGAGAATTTTCAAACCCTTAAATGTACTTCATATTCGAATACTTTTTCTGTCAGTTGAATAATCATAAATTTATTAAGTGCAGATATGAATCATATTTCTTGCGTATAACTTCTTGGAATAAGTTAGCTGATTAAATCTCAGACCTGAATTTCACGATTAAGAGTGATTATGAGTTAAGAGAAATGTGAATGCGCAAAAAAGGATTTTATGATGTAGGATTTTATACTTAACATATGCCATAAAATAAAATGGACGTATTTAGAAAATAAAGCCTGATGATTTCCGTGAATATAAAACTTTCGGAAAAGTTGTACATTAAAGGCCACGGGTTCGTGCATAAATTTTCGTGATAGCTAACTGGTTTCCTCATCAAATAATTCCATGACCTTAAACCTAGCAGAAGAAGCTCATAAGATTTACATTTCTACCGACAGGCAATTACTTTCCCACGGTACTTTATACCTTCCAAGCACCAAATTCGTCTACAAATTCCACTTCTCTGATGAAATGAAATCGAAAAATTAAAAGTACGTTTAATTATGATACATTTTTTATGAGAAAGTCTGTGTTTTCAGTGTTTAAATAGATGATTGATTTGATGTTCGTTTTCTATTTTGTAGTTTAAAGTTTCAAATAAAAATGCAAATTAAAAAACCGCTGCAAATTAGTTTGACGGGCGGGTTCATATTATATGGCTTATCTTACTGTGATCATTTCATGAACACTGTGCTTCCATATAGAGGATTATTTTGTTATAAAGAAATAATTTTTTGACAAAAATCGGACTGCTATGTTCTCTATGATGATGATAAGAGAATGCTATGATAAACTTCTTTATTGAATAAGAACGCAATACCTGAAAATGATAATCCAGTCAATATTCATTAACTTACAAAATTTATATTGATAGTAAGAGTGAAATTTTCTCGAACTGCTTTTTCGTCAGCAAATATCACAAATGTCCAATTTTTAATTTCAGTATCTTTATTCATTTCCAAAACTTTGCAATGGTTTTTATATTGCGAATACGTCCCAGATAAATAATTCATTAAAAGAACTCAAGAGGGTTGAAGAGAGTTTTTTGAATTGTAAAAGGGGTCTGAGGGCGTGGAAATTTTTGGATTTCAAAAGTAGTCTGAGGGGATGAAAAGGCAATTTTGGATTTTCAAAGGGGACTAAGGGTATATAAAAAGAGTTTTTCGGTTGTGAAAAAATCTGAGGAAGTGAAAAAGGGGGTTTTGGATTTCAAAGGGAGTCTGAGGGGACGAAAAAAGGTTTTTGGGTTGTAAAGGGAGTCTAAGGGGGAGAAAAAGAGATTTTGAATTTCAAAAGGAGTTTGAGGGGTCGAAAGGGCGATTTTGGACATTGAAGGGGGTCTTAAAGGATGGAAAATGGCTTTTCGAGTTGTGAAAGAAGTTTGAGGGGATGAGACACGATTTTTTTGGATGTAAAAGAAGTCTGATGGGGTGGGAAAGGGGATTTTGGATTGCAAAAGGAGTCTGAGGGAATGGTGAAGGAGTTTTTGGGTTGTAAAAGTGGTCTGATGGGATGGAAAATAGGCTTTCAGGCTAAAAAAATAGTCTGAAGGGGAGC
>JAUMHM010000078.1:42330672-42347129 GCA_032362435.1 Melikaiella ostensackeni | reverse complement strand
AGAATAGACCCGCTCGATACGAAACCGTGGAGAGAACTGGCAAAATGCAAGGAGTCCCGAGACTCTAGAGGGTTTAAATTTTTTTTTTTTGGTAATACGAAGCCACGAAAATTTTTCTAGAAAGAAGCGACCAACGGAACAGTTTCTATTGTCGGTGCAGCAACATGTGTTTACATCTTCTTTACAATCTTAAAATAAATATTGAGCAAATGTAACCTCGCAGTGCGCATGATGAAGCTTCCTTCCTACTTATCATATATAGTATGCATCAGATACGTCTGACCGTCTTTAATTGATCACTATTACTCCCTTTACATTATTAGTTTGCAAATTGCTATAGTAATTTAATTTTTAAACATTATCCAAATCTATTACATCTACGCAAAATTGTTTTACATACACTTGACAAAAAATGATTCCAGTTGTCACTTGGCTGGTGAAGTTGGCCCTAGATCAATTGTACATAACATTAATAATACAATTATTTTGTTATAATTATTAAAAGTGCCCAGAAGAAAACGATTGAATTTACGATTCTGTGAATTGCAGATTCAGATATTAAAACTGAATTGGTGGTCCGTTCGGCGGAGGGTTTCGAGTCTGCAATGTCCATTTGTTTTTTAAGTAGAATCGGAGCGTTGTATGGTTTTTAGAATTGTAACTTTTAAACAGTTTGTTCAGTGTTTTTAATGGAATGAAAATACTTGTAGTTTAATAGTTTCTGAGAAATTCAAACGTCCAACGACAGCTATTATTAGAGAGCAAAAACTTGGGCGCGTGTTATGATTGAGATGAAAGGCTTGCGTTTGTCAAAACGGGGCGAATGTCAGTAATCTTAGGAAATTTAATTAAATTTGAGCAATAGATGGAGCTGCAGAGCAGTAAAATTCAAAACTCAAAATGTTAGTACCAAGGACGAGTACATATTGATTTAAGATAAACTGCGACTGCTATCGCATATTTCAGCAATAGAATTTAATAATTAATTAATTAATAAGTTCGAAAATTATAGAATTGTAGGCTATATCTCATCTTTACAGTCGGAAATGAATATTTATTGATTAAGCACGAGTAAGTAGCAACCAAAATACACAAATTATGATGAAAAACTTACAAATTTAAACATTTGAAGGTTATGTTAGTACTTTTGCACCAAAAATGGGCATTTTCAAGAACAAATCTTTGAGTACTGTAGCAAAATTAGAAATTTGAACATTTTAAGGTTATGTGAGGATAATTTTTCTGGGAATTGGTATTTTTCAGTAGAAATCGCGTTAGGCCTTGGAGAAAAATAAAATTTGTAGTATTTTGAGGTTATGTCAGGGGTTTTTTCACCATAATTGGGTACTTTTAAGAACAAATTTTCAAGTCTCTCACAAAACTAACAAGTTTGAACTTTTGAAGTTTATGTTAGAGTTTTTCCAGGGAAATGGGCATTTTTAAGAATAAATCTTAAAGTATTGCAGAAAACTTACAGTTATGATCACTTTAAGGTTATGTGATGGTTTTTTTCACGGGAAATGGGTATTTTTTAGATCGAATCTTCAAGTGTCTTACAAAACTTACAAGTTTGAATATTTTAAGGTCATGTTAGAGTTTTTTACTGGTATTGGGGTAAGTTTTGTAAGAGACTTTAAGATTTTTTCATAAAAATACCCATTTCCGGTGAGAAAATTATCACATAACCTTAAGATGATCAAACCTTTAAGTTTTCATCAATACTTAAAGATTATTTTATTATTAAAAAAATAATAAAATAATCTTTAAGTATCGATAGAAACTTGAAGGTTTGATCATCTTAAGGTTATGTGATGATTTTCTCACCGGAAATGGGTATTTTTATGAACAAATCTTTAAGTCTCTTACAAAACTTACAGGTTTGAACACTTTAAGGTTATGTTTGGATAATTTCACTGGAAATCAGTATTTCTCGATAGATTTCGTTAATCCTTGGAGAAAACTGAAAATCTTGAATATTTTAAGGTTATGTCAGGATTTTTTCATCGGAAATGTATCGTCAAGTCTGGAAGAATACTGAGAATTTTTCATATTTTAAGGATATGTTAGGGGTTATTCAAGAGAAACTGGTCATCCTCAGAACAAATCGTCAATTCTGCTGGGATTCAAGAAACTTTACAATTTTGCTCCCTTTTCCTCAAAAACCGGTACTCTGATCTTTGGTGGAGATTAGGGCGATTCAACCGATTTCGATATTTTTCTGTAGCCCGCTCTAACAGCTTTAAGGATGTAAACTGTCTCATCTAAAAAATGAGCATTGTAAGGAATGATTTATAAAATCGAGGAAAATTTTCTAATTGTTAATTGTTAACAAATTTGGGAAGAAAATATCTCATAGCGAACTTTAGACAAAAAAAATTTCAAGTTGAAATCATTAATGTGACAGTAGTTATTGAGTGTTATAGTTTTTGTTTTCTCTTCAGGTAAAAGATTCATTTTTTAGATGAGACAGTTTACGTCCTTAAGGCTGTTGGAGCGGGGTACGGAAAAATATCGAAATCTGTTGAATCGCACCAATCTTCACCTAAGTTTATGCTATCGGTTTCTGAGGAAAAGACAGCAAAACTCTGAAGTTTTTTGAAGCTCAGCAGGAATGACCAAGAATGACCAATTTCTGTTAAAAACCCCCCAACATAACCTTAAAATATTTAAAATTCTCAATCTTCTTCCAAACTCGACGATATGTTCCGAGAATTAACCATTCCCAATAAAAAAGCCTGACATAACCTTAAAATATTAAAAATTTTCAGTTTTCTTTGAGACTTAAAGATGTCTTCTGGAAAATACCAATTTCCAATTAAATGACCCTAACATAAGGTTAAAATGTTCAAACTTGTAAGTTTTCTACAATACGTATAAAGATTCATTCTAAAAAATATGAATTTCCGGAGAAAAAGCTCTAAATCAACCTTAAAATGTTGAAACGTGTAAGTTTTTTGACGCCACTGAAACATTGATTCCTAAGAATACCCATTTCCGTTGAAAAACCCATCATATAATCTTAAAAGGGTCAAACATATGAGTTTTTAAAAAGATTTGAAAGTTGTTGCTTAAAAATACCCATTCACAGTAAAAAAATCCCTAATATAACCTTAAATGTTCAAACCTGCAAGTTTTCTTTCAAAAAATTATAGATTCGTTCTTAAAAATACCAATGTTCTATGAAAAAGCTTTTTCTATCATATAATCTAAAAATGTTCAAACTTGTAAGTTTTCTACTGTACATAGATATTTGTTGTTAAAAATAACCATTTCCGGTGAAAAACCCCTAACATAATCTAAGATGTTCAATCCTGCAAGTTTTCCCTAAAAAAACTTATGCATTCGTTCTTGAAAATTCCCATTTCCGGTAAAAAAAACCATCACATAACCTTAAAATGTTCAAACTTGTAAGTCTTGTAAGACTTATAGATTTCATCTGAAATATAAACATTTCCTGTGAAAAAACCATCACATAACCTTAAAAAGAATAAACCTGTAAGTCTTCTGCAACACTCAAAGATTTATTCTTAAAGATGCTCATTTCCATTGAAAAACTCTACCATAACCTTAAAAGGTTCTAACTTGTCAGCTTTGTAAAAGGCTTAAAAATTTGTTCTTAAAAATACCCAATTACGGAGAAAAAAACCCTGAAATAACCTTAAAATACTAAAAATTTAATTTTTCTCTAAGACTTAACGAGATTTCTGCTGAAAATTCCAATTTCTAGTGAAATTACCCTGACGTAACCTTAAAATGTTCAAATTTGCAATTTTTCTACAATACTTGAAGATTTGTTCTTGAAAAAGCCCGTTTCCAGCGAAAGAATCTAACGTAACCTAGGAATGTTCAAACTTGTAAGTTTTCTGCAATATTCAAAGATTTAATCTCAAGAATACCCATTTTCAGCGAAAAAAATTCTAATATAACCTTAAAATGTTGAAACGTGTATGCTTTTTCAATACTTGAAGAATTGTTCATAACTTAACCATTTCTGCTGGAAAATACCAATTTCCTACGTAAGTACCTCAACATAACTTTTAAATGTTCAAACTTGTGAGTTTTGTAAGACACTTAAAGATTTCATCTAAAAAATAAATATTTCCAGTGAAAGAAACCATCACATAACCTTGAAATGAATAAACCTGTAAGTTTTCTGCAACACTCAAAGATTTATTCCTAAAAATGCCCATTTCCGTTGAAAACCTCTACGATAATCTTAAAAGGCTCAGACTTGTTAGCTTTGTGAAAGACTTGAAAATTTGTTCTTAAAAATACCCAATTACGGAGAAAAAACCCTGAAATAACCTTAAAATACTATGAATTTCATTTTTCTCTAAGGCTCAACGAGGTTTCTGCTGAGAAATACCAATTTCTAGAGAAACTACCCTAATATAAACTTAAAATGTTCAAATTTGCAATTTTTCTACAATACTTGAAGATTTGTTCTTGAAAGAGCCCGTTTCCAGCGGAAGAATCTAACATGTATGTTTTTTTCAATATTTAAAGATTTATTTATAACTTAACCATTTCTGCTGCAAAATACCAATTTCTAGTGAAATTACCTCAACATAACCTTGAGATGTTCAAACTTGTATGTTTTGTAAGACACTTAAGGATTTGATCTAAGAAGTACCCATTTTCAGTGAAAAAACCATCACATAACCTTAAAATGATCAAAGCTGTAAGTTTTCTGCAATACTCAAAGATTGATTTTAAAAAATGCCCATGTCCCTTGAAAAACTCTAACATAACCTTAGAAGGTACAAACTTGTTAGTTTTGTGAGAGACTTGAAAATTTGTTCCTCAAAATGCCCAATTATGGTGAAAAAACCCTGACATAACCTTAAATTACTAAAAATTATATTTTTCTCTGAGGCTCAACGCGATTTTTGCTGGAAAATACCAATTTCCAGTGAATTCACCCTAATATAGCCTTAAAATATTCAATTTTATAATTTTTCTACAATACTTAAAGATTTTTTCTTAAAAATGCCCATTTCCGATGAAAAAAAGTAATGTAACCTAGGAATGTTCATACATGTAAGTTGTCTGCAATATTCAAAGATTTGTTTGAAAAAAATACATTTCCGTCGAAAAACCACTAACATAACCTTCAAATGTTCAAATTGTAAGTTTTGTAACATAATTTGTGTATTTTGGTTGTTACTTACTCGTGCCTTATCAATAAATATTCATTTCCGACCGCAAAGAAGAGACATAATCTACAATGATATAATTTGCGAATTTATTAATTATTAATTAATTATTCAATTTTATTGCCGCAGTATGTGATAGCAGTCGCGGTTTATCTCGAATCAATTTGTTCTCATCTTCAGTACTAACATTTTGAATTTTACTGCTCTGCAGCTCCATCTATTGCTTAAATTTAATTAAGTATTTTAACATTACTGACATTCACCCAGTTTTGATCAAAATTTTGATGCAATGATGAAATGCGAAAAACTTTTGCAATCACCAAAATTTGCACGACCCTTAACTCAATCATAACACGCGCCAAAGTTTTTGCCCTCTGAAAATAGCTGCCGTTGGACAAATCATGCTTTGGAGAAATCGATCCCACCAATTGTCTACTTTGCAAGTTTTCAATAGCCATTCGATAGTATTGCTATTTTCATTTGTTTTATTGACGCCATGTCTTCTTAACTTTTTTCCTGAGAAAAAATCAAGCTGCCTTCTTCTGGCTTCTGGAAATTTGGCTTGTCGTTCCGTATATTTAATTAAAATATATAAATACCCAGAAACAGTCTTCTAAAGAGAAGAATCTACTCTAAAAGCTGCAATTAGGTTCGTTCGCAAAGATCGGCATTAGCTGGTAAGTCTTATACTCTCAAATCAAGTTTAATGAATTTTGAACAAATTTATCATGTAATGAGACAAAACTTCTTTTCCACATTTTGCCAATAATTATTTATAGAACATTTTTTTTTTAATTTGCTTGAACACAAACTTCAATCAATTCACATTTTTGCAGTTTTATTCAAATTTGTACGAAAAATGAAAACAACATTCTTCAATTGAATAGGTCCAAATGAGTAAGCAAAATAACACGATTTTTCATAAATCGATTTGATTTTTCATCTTCAAAACTTCTTCTAATTTTTCGTCAAATAAAGTCATAACTGAATTTACTGTATAAATTGTACTTTCGCTTCTTTTAAATACCTTTAATACGTTTAATTTTAGATTAAGACCATTGAAATTACAATATAGTATTTTTAAAATACTCCTAATATTAGTGCATTATATCTATTATATTCATGAAAACATTGATTATTTCTATGTTTTTTATTGTGAAAGAAAGAAAAATTTAACTTCACTGAAATGGTTGAGAAATCATCCTTAAAAAAAGTGGAGAGCGAGCTTTTGAATTTTGATTATATCGGAGAGACCACAGTGAAAGATTCTGAAGTCACCACCTTTTCATGGATTCTGAAAAATTTTGATGCAATGATGAAATCCAAAGAACTTGTGCAATCATCAAAATTTGCTCTACGAGATGATCCTGGCGTACAATGTTCTATAAGTTTGGAATTTAATGGCAAAACATATCCAGAAATAATCATAAAATTTTTTACGGATAGCCAACCTGGAAAAATATTTGTAGTAGAGTTTTATATCCTTAATAATAATTTGAAACAATTCTCAACATTTTCAACATCAGCTATTTCCAATGGTTTTGTGCACAAGCTATCCCATTTTATGAATTTAGCTCTAGTCAGACCTCAAAACTATTTAATTTCAGATTCCGTAATTATAGGTCGTGATATTTTGTCAAAACAATTTTCGACCACTTTCAAAAGTAAGGTTTTAACAATTCCGAATTCTGAACTGTGCAAAGATTTTTCTTCACTATTTAGCGATCAATCTTTTAGTGATTTTATCATTGTTTGTGAGCATAAAAAATTTGCGGTTCATCGAGCCATATTAGCAGCGAGATCAAAAGTATTTTCTGCCATGCTTCTGCATGACATGGAGGAAAAGAAAACTAATATACTTAAAATAGGTGATGCTGAACCTGAAGTAGTTTCAGAACTGTTGAGATTTATTTACACCGATAATGTGGTGAATATTGAAAAATTTGCCCTCAAACTCCTAGAGTTAGCGGACAGATTTGATCTTGAGAGATTGAAAATAATATGCGCAAACAATTTGGTAAAATCAATTTCTGTTTCTTCCGCACTCGAAATTTTGATTATCGCGAACCGTCATGGAATCAGCGATTTAGAAAAACTCACGCTCAATTTTATTAAAAATCGATTAGGTGAAATCGTAGATTCGGCTGATTTTGATACTTTCTGTGAAAATCGTCCAGATTTAGTGAAAAAAATTCTTCTAAATATGTTATAAATTGGCCAGTTAAACAATAGTGCTCATCTTCAAATCACACGAAAGTAACTGCGCTTAAGAAGTTTTTGTTTCAGTTATAATGGCTTCGATGTGATTAAAATAATTTAACTATGTTTTCAAGATTTAATGTTTAATTTTTGTAATAAGATTTAAGCTAAAATGTATTCGAGAAAGTCGATTCTCTGTATGCAATTTCCCTATAAAGAGAAATGAATGTTCCATATTAATAAAAAGGTTTAGTGAAGCTAAATAACTGACATATTATTTAATGCTTAAATAAATGATTATTTCCTAAATTTCTTTATTTTCTTTGTTATTTTTTTAAGAAGAATAATAAGAGTGACAAGTTTTTATTCTAAATGACTTAAAGTTTACGATCAATTTTCTTCTGGTGCACACTAGGATTGACCACTGAAAATATGTGTCAATATGAAATAATCTGAAGAAAAGCAAATTTTAATCTATACTTAATTTCTTGAGCATCAGGCATTTGTTCAAATGTTGTGTTTTGGAGTGTTTACAGCTGCTTTTGTATTGACAAAAAACATTTTAAATATCTTATTGAATAATTTACTAATATATATTTAATATTATATGAATGAAATCTGTTGGTCAAAGTTCGATGAATCTGCGAATCCCCGTATTAAGGCGAGAAAACCTAAATGGTTGTACCAGAATAAAAGGTATTAACATTTTCGTGAAAGGAAAACTTGAAATATTTCTCCATGACTTAAAGATAAAAAAAGAAGCAGGTTCCTGAACCGATATTTTGGTCGGCAATTTTTACCAGAAGGGGCGGACGTAACGCTTTCGTCTTTGCAGCTGAAGTAAATACTGACTCGATAAGTACCGTGATGTTCCGTTGGCAAAAACAAATAATAACTTTGCCCGATGGCTGCCTATAGGTTTCGAACCAATCTCACCTTATTTCCTTGAAGATAGCAACAAAATCTCCACTGCTACTATTAGTACCAACATCAGCAGTATGGTATCCAAAAGCTATTGCAATTTTGAAAATTGTTGTCTCACCACGAATCCCACTGCATCCATAGATTACAGGGCTCACCGTCGCCGACATATTACGGTGTTGGTTTTCGAGCCTTTTGTGTTAAAAAGACACGTATAATCATCTCTCTGAACAGCTTTGTGGGTCGAAACAAAAAGGAGAAAAATAAGAAAAAAGAAAAAGGACCCACGAAAATCGAGAATGCTTCGTATCTGCTAGGCGCATGAGGCCCTCAGGGTTTTCGCGCGGATCGTCGACGCATAGCAAGTAGCTTTTTGCACCGGGCTGAGTTATTTTGCATATGAAGCATCAGAAGCACCCGACAACAGATGTCAGGGTGGTCGATTTTTAAGGGTCCCAAATTGTAGTCCCATATCCAATTTTTCTGAAGAGTGTCGTGATATTTACTTTTGTAAGTTGGCCGATTCGTATGCAAGACGGTCTTTGGATCTTGTGTTTCGTTGACAGCTTCATTCGATCGAAATTGCTCCAAGGTGTGTATTATCATAACGTCGCTGAAAATCAATTATCCTTACTTAAATAAAAAGCGTGAAAAGACGTGTTCCCTTCATGTTGGGGTTGGTATTTTAAATTCTTGAGAGCAATTTACTTTTTTAGAATGATGGAGACCAGCAGCTTTTTTTTCGTGTGTGCAAGTGAAAAAAGTTTTTATGACTCACATTACATTCACCATGTTTTTGCCAGTAAGTAAACCGTGTTTTGAATTACGCTCTATATTATTTTCATTAATAAATTAAATAAATTAATAAATTAAATTTCGGTCAGGCCCCAGAATGATTAGAATTTTGCGACTGCAGAATTGATTTACTGCCTCATCCAACTTCAACTTTAATATTGCTACTTGAGAATATTGTTGTTCTTATCATTTTTTCTGTACAACGAATTACATAACATTTTTTAAAAATCTATAATTTTTTATAGATGTAGTAAATCACAAAAACAATAACCAAGCAGCAAATTATTTCGAAAATGACGTTATGGCAATTTATTTTATCTTGCAGATCAATTTTAGAAAGTAATTTCCAACTCACGGTGCATTTGTATTCATTTTATAAATATTTACAGTTAAAGATTTCACAAACTGAAAACACCTACACTATCCTGCATTTTCATTATTCTGAACCATGAAATTTGTAAAATTCACTTTTTTCAGTATTCGGCAAGCAAATTGAAATGAACAAGATTGTTCCTATAAAGAAATTTCATTTGAAAGAATTTTTTTTTGAACGAATAGCAACTATATCATTCGAGATCTTCTTGCATTTAATCAATGAGTTAATTAATTAAGCATTCAAATTAAGTATCTTAAGTTTTTTGTTATAGTTATTTTTCACTCGTAATATTTGTTGTGAATGACATATTCATGTTCCAAAGTGTAGCATTTCATATTTACATGAAATGTATCTTTAGAATTTATAAAAAAGTCGATTCTTTATGCGAAACCTTGATAAAGAAAATTACTGTAGGTACAAAGTGGAAGACGTCGATACAGCACTGAAAATAGCCTTTTGATGTTTTCTGCAGGCTTCAGGCGCTGGAATATTCAATATTTACTTAACTCAACTTTGCAGGGAATAAAACATACTATATCTAAAGATTTTCAAATTTTATTCAGAATGTATTCCATTTATTCTAGTCCCACAATATCAAGATAATTTTATTGCCTTAATTCCTTTAACAGTATTTAATTCACGCGAAACCTCAGCATATGCATTCAAGTGGTCGAAAAAAAGATATTGATACGACTTTTAAATTTCTACATTTCATTTCCTTTGCTTCGCTTTATTTTATTTTCTGTGATTGTCTAAACGATTTGTGCCTTGCACATACTATTAATTCTTCCACATTGTCATACTGATTTTTTTAGAACGTTCTAGATCAAGGTAAGACCATTTTTTCCGAGCGTAGAAAAATTGTATATTTTGTTTTTTATTGAAATATAACTATTTTTTAAAATTCATATCTTGCTATCCCGTGTAATAATTGGCCCAATTCAACCCAATTAATAACTGGGCGCCGATTTGGGCCAGATTTTGGGCCAGCCAGTTAAGAAAAATTGAAATCCATTAACAAATGATTTTCATTATATGAGAGGCTGAATGCAATCCCAGCCAAATACTGAAACTTTTTCAATTATTCCGAATTTTTTATTATTAAAACTTTTGTTAATAAAAACGAACAGTGTTTTATTTGTGCTTGGACTTACATTGGGCTGACCCATAAAGATGCAAAATTTCTGCTGTGGTTTGCTGATATTTACATCGGTAAATTTATTTGTAAACTACATCACATCCGAAATAAATATATATTGAAATTACTTTGATAAAAAACGTCTGGCAAACGTTAAATTACATCTATGGGTTAAAAATATTCAGCGTTTGAAGCAGGAGCTAAAGAAAACAATTGAAGAAAACTCGAGTGCTGATAACGATATGTGTTACTTTAAATCAAAATATCAATAACAATAAGCAGTAGAAGTTAAGTATGAAAATTTAATCATTATTATATGTACTGCGACAAAACCAAAATTTAATTGAGAAAAATATTTAATCATAGTGATGAAAGCGAACATTTTTTTTAGTAAATCTGTTAAATTATATTATTATAATATATAAAAGTTCCGAGGATGAAAACCATACCGAGCAGGATTCAGATTTAGCAAATGATCCAAATGTAGAAGCAGGTAATATGTAATTAGACATTAAAACTAATAGCCTTAAAAGTGTATAGAAATGTAAGGAAGGCACTTTGAAATACTAAAATACAAAAATTATATTTGAGTCGACACCGACAAAAAAGTTTTAATATGTTAGTGTTTCAAAGTGCCCGCCAAACTTCTATTGGCTGCTCCAGTTCAACCGCACTGCGCGAACGCTGATGTGCAAACCTATTCTCCTTCTACGATTTTATAGTTGATCAGCTGTCAGCAGTGGCACGCGCCATTTTATGCTTGGCTTATGTAATTTTGTCTCAATCGTGTATTCTGCGAAATAAAATGTGAGTAGGTAAAATTTACTGTTCAGTAATATGTGTATCATTGCAGAAATAAATTTTTTTGAATGTTGACACTGAAATTTGTTTCTTCAAGATGGACGTGAATGCGAATTTTGAAGATGAAGATATGGATGACAAAATTCCTTCAGGGCCTGTGCTAGGATACACTCCACAATACGCATGTATACCGGAAAATTACATTAAGACCAAAAACAGCTTGAAATTTAGAACTAAATCTCATTTCTGAATTCAAATCTTCTTCTAAACCCATGAAGATTAAAGTTGTACATCAAGATTTTCAATAATATTAAATGATAAAAAGACTATACAAATCAATTAGGATTTACATATTTGTTTCAGATTTTTCATCATTACTTTTAATAAGGAAGTTTAAATACTCGACCATAAAAACTTTTTATATCATACCTTTGATTTTATTGCCAAATTGCCAAATAAGCCGTCAAATTACCGTCCCTTGAATCTCCGCAAATTAACGAGCCGTAACAGATGCAGGTGCGAAGAACCAAGTAGGACAGGAGCAGGCTATAAGTAAAAGCTGATTTCAAGGAAAGATTAGCGATCTCAATGACGAAAACTTTTATTGCACATTTATTTCAAGATTTAATTTAAGCAATGAAGGAAATTAATGGTAAGGAGAGTGGAAATAAAAACCATAACTGAATATTTGTTTTACCATGCGCCTCGATTTTCTCAATTGTGTGTAGTTAAGAAAATAAAATTCAAATGATTGTATCCAATAACTTTTTTATAACACCTCCATGATTTCGGCCCATTTTCAAGCCTATGGAGCGGGACCACAAATTCGCTTCTCGAGAGGTGTTAGTAGAAAGTACTTTTTATTCCCTAGGGAGTAGAAATATAACGTCAGCGAAAGAATATGTCTCATAAGCATCTTCGTGTGTGAATATTGTGTCAGCGGTCAAACGTATCGACTGGATTACAGGTTTGCAAAAAAGCAAGTAAAAATTTGTGTTATTGAAATGCTTGCCTTTATTTCTCAACTAGCTGGTGCGCTTTCGTGATAAAACAGCATTTTTTGTGTGCCAATGGTGGCCGTTTTTATTGTGGCTCGGTTTTCAAACGGTCCAATAATAATGCATAGTACGTTCCTGTTATAATTATACATTTCTCCAAGTGATCAATGAAGATACTTCCTTGGAAATCCCAAAACGCTGTGGCCATCATCTTCCTAGCTGACAAAACAGTCTTCGCCTTTGGCGCGCTCTCACCAGTCAGTGCCCACTGCTTTGACTGCTGCTTTGTCTCGGGTGTATAATGGTGGTTACAGACTTGTTCATTGGAGATGTCTAAAGTCTTAGAAATCTCATGCACTTTGATTCGTCGATCTTCCATAACCATATGATGAATTTTTTCACCGTATCCGATGTGGTGACCTCAATTGGGCGTCCGGAGCGCGCTCTATCTTCAGTTGTGGTTCGGCCGTGTTTAAATTCGTTTATCCAAAAATAAATGGTTTTCAACAAAGGAGCAGACTCTCCGTGAATTTCGGATCTCTTCTTTCTCCATTTTTTTTCGAAAACTAGTGACACGCTTAATTCAAACGTATGCCAAACGCAAACTGAGCGTCGGTTTTGGCTGAATCTTAGTAGAGACTAGTTTGAAGGATGCTTTTTTTGGCCATATACTACAAAGTTTATTTTGGTGCCATCTAGCGGAAAATTTACCTTACTCATCAAACAGTTCTCGTATTATTTTGTCCTCATTCAAGCACCTAATTTCATTATATCTTCCTAAAGATATTTTTACTTCCCTAAACCGGTGTTACACTGGCACTGTATCAGTTGCTTCACTGCTACTTATTCTAAAAATTTCCCCGAGTTAAACTTATAAGAATAGTTGCCAGCATTTCCGATTAACCATATAAAAAAAATGTCTTAATTCAAGGCAAAGACCACGTAAAGGATTTCCAGGCAACGCATCCAAAGATCGTTACCTTATGATTTATTTTAAACTCTCAAGGTCATTCGACGTGGAAGCCGACAAAGCAGTTATGCACCTTCCATCAGGACGCAGATTATCAAAGTTTTTGTCATGAAAGTATGTTTTTGAAAGATGCCATTTGTTCTTGCCAACTCGCTGTGCCTGTCTCTCGAAAATCTCAGAAGCGTGTCGAATAGGGGCGAGTAGCAAACACGTTTACTTATCGTATCAAAGTAAAAACGAGAGTGCAAGCATTGCAAATTCATTTCTGAGCAAAGTGGCACATGGTTGGAGTCTTGAATAAGGCACCAATTATATCGTAACCAAACCAGAATTAATCGTAGTCTACTCTCGTTCCACTGATCGTTTCACATTTTCACACCTGCAGTATTTTTTGAAAATTGGAATGACACCTGGGACACGCTTGCCAATTTTCTGAACGACAGATAGTTAAAAGAAAAACGACATTAAGCGACATGATTGGTTTTCGTGTGATCAAACAACCAAGAACGATCGATATTAATGATACTTGTACCTACTGAACAACCTTGGAGTGTCTACAGAACATCTTTCTTTTCGTGTAAAGCGCTACCACTTTGCTTATGCGTATTTATTTATGTATGAGCCTAACAAGCTGAAAGCTAAAGGTTTCATGAAAACGATGTGTCGGATTACCTTTTATGCAAACACGGTTCCAGCGAATGCAGAATATGGAAAGTTAAGTTTAATCATATTTTTTCCAGGTTGAAATACTTTGGGTAATTTACCACTTATCATCTAGTGAATAAATTGGTCACGTGGTTTTGATTACATTTGAGGTGGAAGAAGAAGGTGGAAAGTTCCATCCAATATTGGTCCAAATCTGTGTTCCTTTTTTATTTTATTTGCCGAACATCTTAACCATTATTTTTCCATTGATTTCCACCTTGACTCATATATATTTCTACTCTTGTCTGTTTTAAACCTACCTCCTTCCATCCCCAGTTGGCTGTATAGAAGAAAAGTATTCTTGTAATCGAAAAATTCTTCAAATTTTTTAAAAATTTACTTATTCTCCTAGACCCTCACTTCCTAGATTGCGAGATTTTTAAATTCGTTGCCCAGTTTTTTTGAGTTTCGAGTGTTCACAGACACGAAAACAGACACGTGAACTTTCTCACCAAATTTCGTCGACTATGATGTTCGTGTCTTGCTTAAGACGCCTTCCAGCCAAACTAGGCAGTTTTAATGTTTGTCTGGTTCCTTCTTTGAGATTCTGACACGAACCTCTTTCTTCACACATTGTTCTTCCGGCAAATTCTACGAAAAAATTCTATAATATATTTTTTAGCCCCTGGCTTTGGGTACAGATGTCAGCAAAGACACGCAATGAATGAATAGTTTGTTCCGATTCCTGATACAGTTTAAGTGAAATTTAAATTAGGTGATTTTAGGTGATTGCCTAAGCAAATTACACTTTTAGAATTTTCAGTCATCTTCTCTAAGCTTTGTGATTTAAATCTTCAGAAAGAAACATAACCCTTAATTTTCGTTAGACGATACATCTCAATCATCTTTATAAATTGAAATTTAGTTTCCGGAATATGTGTTTCGTAACTTACTAACATTCATTTGAACCACCCGTGTCGAAATCGGCCCATCTTAACTACATTTATGATTGTGCGCCAATTTGGGCTCAACCGGGCAGCCCAGTTAAGGAAAAGTGAAATGAATTAACAAATGATTTTAATTATATGAAAGTCTAAATGCTGTCTCACCAAAATATTGAAATTTGTCCAATTATTTCAAATTTTAAATTATTGAAACGTCGGTTAACAAAGCCGTTCAGTGTTTTATTTTGTGTTTGGGCTTATGTCGGGTTGACCCATATAATAGTGCCCATAGTGGGCAAACAAGTCTGGCCACATCAAGTAACCCCAGTTATAGGTAGAGAGACAAAACGTCTGCTGTGTTCTGCTGATATTTACATCGGTAATAATAATAATGATAATAATAATAATAATAATAATAGTAATAATAATAATCAGTAAAAGTTATTATAGTGATGAAAGCAAAACGTTTGGTTTTCAATAAGTCTTCGAAAAGATTATTATAATATATAAAAATGTGATATTTTTCAACATAATTATTGTTTATTTTAGAACTTGTTCAGAACATCTAACCCACCAAAAACACTACGCGTGAAAAAATTCCGCCAAGTACTTGACTATTAATATTTTATTTATTTATGTTAAAGGTAATCAAAGTTGTGAAATCAAAAAATGAAGCCACGTACCAATAGTAGAACATTTATAAATAGAAGTGTTTTTTAATAAAAGGAATTAGTTCAGTGAATTAGTTTATTAAACAATATTTTTGTTTCATAACAAAAATAAATTGATAGTTCAGAGGAATAAAAAAACATTTGGAGTGCCTGTAATATAATACCTAATTTATTTTTCTTATTATTATGATTGTTGTTGTTATGTTGGCGAGCTTGTGTTTATTATCTAAAGACAAAAATAGGCCCGCCTAATTTTTTTTTATTCCTCTGAACTAGCAATTTATTTTTCTTATCAAACAAATTATTCAATAAACTAATTCACTGAACTAATTCCTTTTACTAAAAAACACTTCTATTTGTATATTTCCTACTATTTGTTCTTGGCGGATTTTCTGCACACGTAGTGTTTTTGGTTGAATTTCATTCATTTTTTTCGCATTAATAACAATCCACATACAGTAATAATTTTTTCTGACAATATTGGAATAAAACTGTAATCTACAGTGAACTCTTTTTCAAGATTTTCTTAAAATTTTGGCATTAACGGATTTCTCCAATTTTCAATTAATATCATTCAAACTTAAAGAATAATAATTATAAACGATTTTATCCAAGAAACTGGTGAAAAATTAGTATAACTTAGTCGAGGATAGGTTTGTGCATTTTTGTGCAAGCCAAGATGACAAATTTGAAAATTTCAAGACAAGGTCGACTCCGACCCATCATTCATCAAACGGATAATTACTGGTGACGAGACGTGGATTTGTGAGTATGACACGCACTTCAGACATCAAGCGAGTGAATGGCGTTCACCCAATGAGCCGCGACCGAAAAAACCACGTC
>JAUMHM010000078.1:42301695-42318877 GCA_032362435.1 Melikaiella ostensackeni | reverse complement strand
AATTATTTACAGTTTGGAAATATTTTTAAACATTCTAAGCAAATTATATATTTTTTTAGATTTCGAAATAAAATTTGCATGCTTTTTAAAAATGTTGATAGGTTTGAAAAGAATAAAAAAAATTTCCTAACATTTCTACGGAAAATGAAATGACTGTTCATTTTGAATAATGCATTTCAAGATAAGAATAGAAAAATAAGGCATTTGAAAAGATTGTCCAAAATGTCGAAATAAATCTATAAAATTTAAAGGCACTTTTTTTATTTTGGAGGATTTTTTCAAATAATCTTGAGAACAATTCAAATTATTCTAAAAGATATTCAGAAGTTTTGAAGAAAATTGAAAAATTATTTATAGTTTGGTAATATTTTAACCCATTTCAAGCAAATTATATAGTTTTTTAGATTTAGAAATAAAATTTGCATGCTTTTTGAGAATTTTGATAGGCTTGAAGAGAAAAAAAAATTTCTAATATTTCTACGGAAATTGAAATAATTTTTCATTTTGACTAATGCATTTCAAGATATAAAATTGAAAAAAATGAAACATTCGAAAAGATTTTAAAGAGAATAAGAAAATTTTCTTCAGATTTATGGGGAAATTTATTTATTTTTTGAATTTTTTTCAAGCGAAACTATACTTAATTAGGTTAGTATTCGCAACTGAATTTCGATTTTCTTAGGACCCGCTCTGTAAACGTATCTTGAGGACATGACGGCCCTGCTTCGTTCAATCACATCTGTGATGGGCATTTGGCTTGCTTCTGGAATTACTATTGTCATAGAAAGGATATTTTTTTTTGCTGCTATCTGTCCAGCTGTACTGGTCACACGCCCGCACTGATTAAAGTCAGAAATATTCAAAATGACATTTCTTGCGTAAGAATGGTTTTATCATAAACTTAATTATTACACTGCACTCGCATAAATCACCGTAAAAGTAAACTATTGCATATTTCAGCATTTTGAAGAATGAATTGCATTCAGAAACGTTCGGAGAATATCTGTGAATTTCTTCAGATTTTTCCTAAAGTCGTCCTCCTTCTGGAAACAGGTCAAAGTGGACCCTTGAAAAAGAAGGCATTAGGCATTAGGCATTAGAGATATTAAGCAAAGATTTGTTCCAATCTACAGGGTTGCTTATGAATACTATCAAGGTTTCTTTTAATTGAGGTATTAATGATTAACTAAATTTACCAATAGATATCTATTTTACGTAAATATTGTTTACAAATTTGAGGAAGTTAGCAATTTCTAAAAACGTGTTATCTTTTTGGATGTATTACCTTTTTCTAGTTCGAAAAATGGAATAACCTGAATAGATTGGTTCTAAATCAGTCTAGAAAATTTTGGATGATATATACCATCCTAATGAACTCATTAAAGGTCCTCATGTACTGGAACGTAACTAGCAATTTGTATTCAAGAAAAAGATCCAAATAGCAGATTCTCTCGTTAGGATTCTTTCTCTGAAACGTAATTACAGCTGACTGACGTTCCGCAAATACCACTTGAATTGGGTCGATTACCGAGGATTCAGAAAGTCCTCTTACATATATAAAAGAAGATACTTGCCCAGTAAAAAGTTCGGCAAGTGGCTTAATTGAATCAAGCACTGTCATCCGAATTATCTGAAAGTTTCATACGCAACATTTTTTGTCAGCACCTAATTTGTGTCACAGCTACCATGAAAGTGGACGTCAAGCGATGATGGACAGGTGATTTAAACTCGGCAAATATCAGGTCGTTTTAACGTCATAAATAATGCGAATGAAAGTCCTTTTGAATAATATTTTTCGAACTTTTCCCTTATCTTTTTAATGCAAATTACAAAACATTTTTATTTTTTCGATTAGTCTCATATATGTCTTTAAGATTCGTGCTGAAATGCATAACAGAACTGTTCATATTAAGAGTAAAAACAATAATCAGAACAAAAACAATAAACAGGATTACAAGAGATTTAATACTGTTGTTCTACCTTATTTTAGAAAAATCTCAAGTATCATGAAGTCAATGTTAGGAAAATTGGGCTCACATACTATACAATATAGTATATAGAGTTCCTTTCGAGAGTAATTTGATTGTAAAACTGGGTAAAGATAAATATGAGAATCTTGATGAACAATGTGTGATTTACAAATTTGAATGTAGACAATGTGATGTTGTTTACATAGGGCAAACAAGAATGTCACTTAGAAGAAGAATAGAGGGACATACAAATAATTTTCATAGAAGTGCAAGATATTCGGTCCTTACAAAGCATAGACTCACAAATGAGCATGACTTTACTTGGGAGGATGTTTAAATTTTGTATCATAAGAGAATTAGAAAAAAGAAAGACTTCATGGAAATGCTATTCATAAAGAGAGAAGGTAACAAAGCTATAATTTAAAAAGAGATCTTGCGAGATACAACAAAATTTGAGATGGAGTGATTAATTCGATACATGGACTTTAGTTTTGGTCAGAATTTTAAATGTGTGTATATCAGTTTTCAGTACAAGAATGAAATAATTGACTTTGGTTTTTATTCAGAATTATTTGACTATGTCTAAATGAATTTCAATCAAAGAATGAAGTATGTACCAAAATAACAATTACTATCATGTGGGTCGATTTAGAACCTATCTATTCAGATTATTCCATTTTTCAAAAAAGGCAAAGGGAATAATCCAAACCAATAACACATTTATAAAAAATTTTACTTACTTCCTGAAATTTGTAAACTATAATTAAATAAAATTGATATCTTTTGGTAAATTGAGTTCACCATTAACACCTCTATTAAAAGAAATCTTGAGTACTCATAGGCAACCCTGCAGATTGAAACGAATCCTTGCTTAATGTCTTTATTTTAATATTTCTTGAAAATTGAAATGAAATCTACTTTCTTATGAAAATTTTTTGTGTACTGAAAGAGGAACACGCAAAAAGTTCACAAATAAAAATAAGACTTCGAGACGACCCGGTTTTTCGGCTCATTAGAGACAAAATTATTGTTATAATTTTTCTAGGTTCTTTTGTTTTACAGCTAATTAAAATATTAACCTGGTAATAATCATAAAATAAGGCTGCTTAAAAGGTTTCACATACAATTTCATTTTTACAACTAATTAAAATGTTAACCTGGTACTTATCAAAAAATGAGGTTGCTAAAAGGTTTTACATACATTTAGGTAAAAGAAATGAAACCCTCGTTGCCTACAAAAAATTGTATTCTGAGAAAGATACCATATGGACAACAGGTGCATTCTATTATTATGTAATATCGAGCACTTTATTTACATTTTTCTCTAATCTTCTGATTTTTACAGATGTTCTTGATTTTGAATATATTTAATATATTTTTCAATCTAGTATACATTTGTTTTTTCCAAATATGCTGTTAATATAATTAAAATGTCATCCTGGTACTTATTATAAATAAAATAAGGTGGCCTGAAGGATGTACATAATTAGAGGTATAATAATTGGATACAATTAAAATTAAATTTCATAAGTGAATGTAAAAATATTTTGCTATCTTATTATTGTCTCTTTGGACTCAATTCTGAATCTTGATATTTGGGACTGAGTATAGTTTCCTAAAATGTGCTAAAATATATTAGCATTCTTCGAACAGATGACTTTCACGAGGGTTTGGGAGTGGTTATTTTCTCAAAAAAATGTTAAAATGGTCGTTTTTCTAAGGGTATATGTAGACGGTCAGTCGTCGACCATCTCTTGATCGCTATACTTCGTTTTTCTGAATTTTCTTTCCGGTGAAGAAATGTTCTCATAATTTAAAAAATTCATATAAAAAAAGTGGATTAATGTTTCCATCTTGAAAAGGAAAGAGGAAATTAACGAGCATTTGAACAATTTTGAAAAATAATTGAGATGTTTGTTCAATTAGTGTTGTGGTGAAGTGTTTGCGAGACATTGGATTAAAATTTTTCGGATTTTATACACAGAAAGTTATATAAAAAATTATTTTGTCTATTCTTATTTTCCTGTTTCTGTTAATATGGTTTTCAGTGTAATTGATAAAAATTTGGTGGCATGTGATTTTATGATAAATATTACTGAAAGCCAGGTATAGGGGTTTTAATGAATCCATTCAATTAGTAAAACCTTCAATTGGGTGAATTACAGAAAAATTTATTGATAGAATGTAAGTTAAATGGGGTTTTTTCTAAAAAAAGATATTTCATATTAACAAGAAAATATGTTTTGACTTCAGCAAAAAAAAAAAATCCAAGAAAGTTTTAATGAGAATATCAATAAATTTACAAAATCTCTTTGAATTTGGTTGAGAAAGGCGGCCATGCACAAATACACATTAACTTTATAGTGTTTTCTATTTTAAGCTAATAAGAAAAATCTTCATAAGAAAGTGAGTTTTACATTGATCTTAAAGATTTTTTATTGTAATAAGAAAATGGAAAAATTGACCAAACAACATATGATAATGAAAGAGGTTTAATTTATACTTTCAGGTAATATTTGAATTTGATTAATATATGTTTCATTATTTATGAGTTATAAATTACCCCTCATGAGAAAGTCTTAATTGGCTTTGAAACATGTTGGTTCTCAGTAGTATAAAAAAGGCGGAAAAAAACAAAGAGTATGTGGTTCGCTTTGGTTAACTCTTTCCTCTTACGCAATCTTTTTTTTGTTTGTACATTGATTTGTGAACATTTTGGGTGTTCATTTTCCAGTACACAGAAAATTTTCATAAGAAAGTAGATTTCATTTCGATCTTTAAGAAACTACTATCAGTTACTTCTGTTTTGTTTTCAGGTAATAATGGTTTTTTAATTTAAAATGTTTGCATTTTTGTGCTTGTTGTTTTCCTATAAAAATCCCCGGATGAGAAAGTCTAAATTGGCTTCGAAACACGTTGGTCCCCAGTAGTATAGAAAAGACGGAAAAACGAAAAAGTATGAGGTTGGTTTTGGTTAACTCTTTAACTTTTTCTCCCTCTCCTTTCTTTTTTGTTTGTATATTTATTGTACATTTGTCTCTAATGATCCGGAAAAGCGAGTAGTCTCAAAGTCTAATTTTGATTTGTGAACTTTTTGGGTGGTCATTTTGCAGTACACAAGAAATTTTCTTTAGAAAGTAGATTTCATTTGGATCTTTAAGAAATTACTATCAATTATCTCTGTTTTATTTTCAGGTAATAATGTTTTTTTTTATATTTAAACTCTTTCTATTTTTGTACCTGTTATTTTTCTATAAATTACCTCTGATGAGGAAGTCTTATTCGACTGCGAAACACGTTGGTCCCCAGTAGCATAAAAAAGACGGAAAAAAAGAAAAAGTATGAGGTTGGTTTTGGTTGACTCTTTCTTTTTTCTTCCTCTTTTTACTTTTTTGTTCGTACATTTATCGTACATTTGTCTCTAATAATTCCGAGCAAGTGGGTAATCTTGAAGTCTAATTTTGATTAGTGAACTTTTTGAGTGTTCATTTTTCATCACGCAAAAAATTTTCATAAGTAAGTAGATTTGACTTCGATCTTTGAGAAATTACTATCAATGATCTCTGTTTAATTTTCAGGTAATAAAGGTTTTTTAATTCAAAATTTTTTTATTTTTGTACCTGTTGTTTTCCTACAAATGACCCAATGACCCCTGCAGAGGAAGTCTAAATTGGCTTCAAAACATGTTGGTCCCCAGTAGTATAAAAAAGACGGTAAAAAGAAAAAGTATGAGGTTGGTTTGGGTAACTCTTTCTTTTTCCATCCTTTTTTTTTTTGTACATTTATTGTACATTTGTCTCTAATAATCCGGAAAAGCGGGTAGTCTCGAAGTCTTATTTTGATTTGTGAACTTTTTGTGTTCCTTTTTCAGTACACATAAAAATTTTATAAGGAAGTAAATTTCATTTCGATCTTTGAGAAATTACAATCAATTATCTCTGTTTAATTTTCAGGTAATAAAGTTTTTCTAATTTCAAATGTTTTTATTTTTGTACCTGTTTTTTCCTATAAATTACCCCTGTAGAAAAAGTCTAAATTGGCTTCAAAACATTTTGGTCCCCAGTAGTATAAAAGACGGAAAATAGAAAGAGTATGATGTTAGTTTTGGTTGACTCTTTCCTTTTCCACCCTCTTTTTTTTTGTTTGTACATTTATTGTACATTTGTCTCTAATGATCCGAACAAGCGGGTAGTCTCGAAGTCTATTTTTGACTTGTGAACTTTTTGGGTTTCCTTTTAATACACAAAAAGATTTTTTAAGAAACAAGATTTCATTTTGAGCTTTAAGAAAAAAAAGGATAGAATGAAATAAATGTTCTAGAATATAAGCCGACTTCTTGTCCTCCCGTGTAGAAGTGTTGATGGGATTTTGTTGGGGCCTAGATTTGTTTTCCCTATTGTTGTTAGTGTTCGCATTAGGCAAATTGTTACGGGCCCTACGAGTTTGGTTACGCAAAATTTTTGGTGGCCGTCAAAGGAAATTTGATAAGGCCCCTGACAAGGATTCTTTTTTATTTCCAAATAGGGGCATACGACCCCAGCGCGCGCCAACTCTTAAAATATACATTTTTTATGTTTCTAATATCTTACTTGAAATTCTATCATTTTCTGTCCCATGTTATTCTAAAATAAAAGAATAGAATGAATATATTTTAAAAAATAGATAACATTCTCTAAAAGAAGAAATAAATAAAGATGAATAGGTGTGATAAGTCTAGTACAGAATAGGATAGAAAGGAATAGAACAAGATAGATTTAGAAAAATTAGACCGATATGGATATTTCCCTTGAGAATAGCGTTTTTTGTAATTTGTTATACAAAGTGCCTTTGTTAGAGATTATGTTTCTAATATCTTACTTGAGATTATATCCTTTTCTATCCCGTGTTACTCTAAAATGAAAAGAACGGAATTAATATATTTCAAAAAGAAAGATAACTTTCTCTAAAGAAAAATAAATAAAGATAAATAGGTGAGATAGGTTTAGTAAAGAATAGGATAGAAATGGATAGAAATAGATTTAGAAAAATCAGACCAACATGGATATTTTTCTTGAAAATATCGTTTTGTTTTGCAATTCATTATATAAAGTGACTTTATTATAGATTATGTTTCTGATATCTTACTTGAAATTCCATCCTTTTCTATCCCATGCAGTGTAGAAATGGATATAAAAAGATAGATTTAGAAAAATTATGCCGACATGGATATTTCCCTTGAGAACAGAATTTAAAAAAATTTATTAAATAGATCGATCTTATTAGAGATTATGTTTCTGATGAATATTAACCATCTTGCTTGAAAATTCAACTTTTTAGTTGAAAATTCAATTGTTTGGTTAAAAGTTGAACTACTTTGTTAAAAATTCATTTTTTTGGTTGAAGATTCATCATTTTGGTTGAAAATTTCTCTTTTTGCTTGAAAAGTTAACTATTTGGTTAAAAATTCATCTGATTTGTTGAAAATGCAACTTTTCTGATAGTATCCATCTTCTTTTTTGAAGTCCGGTTGTCATACGTGCCGAAGATCAGCTCTGGTCACCTAATTAGATATGATACAACCTCAACTCAAAAAAACCTTCATTAGCTTTCTCTTTCTGAAAAAAGTTTTCAAAACAGAATAAGAGTTATTTGCATTTCACAACTGATTTTTTTCTAGTGTCGTGCCTTGATAAAATTCTTTTTTTTTTGGTTGAAAGTGATTTTTAATTTATCTATTTTTTTCGTTGAATTTTTAAAAATGTTTGGTTCAAAAAAATGGTTGAGAGTTTAATAGTTTTTTTTGGGAAATTCGTCCATTTTGGTTGAACTGGACTGTTTTTGATTTAATATTTGAAACCTTTTTGTTTGAAATATCAACCATTACATTTCTTGGTGAGAATCCATCTTGTTTGGTTGCAAATTCAACTCCTTGGTTGAAAGTTGAACTAATTTGTTGCATATTAATCTTTTTTGTTGAAGATTTATCTTGTTGCTTAAAAGTTTGAATATTTTGTAGAAAATTCGTCTTTTTGAATTGAAAATTCAACAGTTTGATTTAAAATTATTTTTCTGTCTGAGAAATCTTTTTTGGTTGAAAATTCAACTATTTCGTTGAAACTTCATCTTTCTGGCTTACAGATTATACTCTTTTGGTATAAATTTCATCTTTTTTTGGTTAAAAATGTTTTCTTAAATTTTTTTGTTGAATTTTTGAAAATATTTGGTTGAAAATTAAACTGTTTTGGTTGAGGATTCAATAGATTTTTTTAAAATTCCTATATTGTGGTTGAATTGAAGTGCTATTGATTCAAAATTAAAAACTTTTTTAGTTGAAATATCAACTATTGAAATTTTTGTTGAGAATTCATCTTGTTTAGTTGAAAATTCAACTACTTGGTTGAAAACGAAGCACTTTGTTCAAAATACATTTTTTTGGGTGAAAATTCATCTCTTTGGTTTAAAGTTTAAATATTTTGTAGAAAATTCGTCTTTTTAGCTTGAAAAAACAAAAGTTTGTTTGAAATTTTTTTTATTCTTTGAAAAAACTTTTTGGTTGATAATTCATCTATTTTGAGGAAGAGTCGTATTTTCTGTTTGAAAATCATTCTCTTTTGGAATAAATTTAATCTTTTTTGTTTAAAAGTGTAACTATTTGGTTGAAAATTAATCTGTTTTGGTTGAAGATTCAACAACTTCTTTGAAAACTCGTCTATTGTGGTTCAATTGAACTGTTAAGATTTATCATTTTGTTTGAAAATTCGTCTTCTTGGTCGAAAAATTAACAATTTGGTTGAAAATTTGTCTTGTGTGGTAGAACATTTATCATCTTGCTTGAAAATTCACCTCTTTGGTTGAAAATTCAACTACTTGGTTAAAATTTGAACTACTTTGCTAAAAATTAATTTTTTTGCTTACAGATTCATCATTTTGGTAGAAAATTTCTCTTTTTGTTTGAAAAATTAACTACTTGCTTGAAAATTGGTCTTGTGTGGTAGAATATTAACCATCTTGCTTGAAAATTCATCTTTTTGTTAGAAAATTCCGATTGTCGTACATGCCGAAGATCAGCTCTGGTCACCTAATTATGATACAACCTCAACTCAAGAAAACCTTCATTAGCTCCCTCTTTCTGAAAAAAGTTTTCAAACCAGGAAAAGGGATTGTTTGCATTTCACAAATGATTTTCTTCCTAGTGTCGAGCCTTGATGAAGGAGGTGTAGGACAGTGATAAATCTCCTTGGAAAAAACTAGCTACCAAAAATATGCATGACAAGATGGATGGGTAGAGTGCAAGGGCGTTGCCGAGATTCTTTCGTTTCAGGTTGTTTCTGCTTTCTTCTTAGCTTTTTTCTTAATTTTTTAGTGATTGAACGATTAGAGGAAGGCGGTACTCGTCAATCAAACTAAAGTGGATCGGTGTATGCAAATGCTTGGGTATGGGGCAGCTCATAAACTACGTTACCAATTTTGTGCTATTCCCCCCACCCCCCTTGTTGACAATCGTAGTTTAAAATTTAAGAAATTTAAATCAGAATAAATCAGAATTTAAATTTCTTTTTAACGTCCAACATTCAAAAACAGGAATTTTTTAGTTAAAATCGTAGATTAGTCTTTACTCCCCCCTCCCCCCTTCCCCGTAAGTAATGCAGCCGTTGGCTAAACATGGATTTCACGTTTATTCTGCATTTTTTCGCGCTCTTAAACAAAAAAGTTGTCAATAAAATAGTTGAATTTTCAATAGAATATTCGAAATTTTAAATAAAAAACATGAGTTTCCAACCAAGAATGGAATGGTTAAATTTTCAGTTTAAAAAATTACTTTTCAACAAAAAAGAAAAACAAATTGTCAACCAGTTAAATTCAATGGAGAAAAACGAATTTTTAACAAAATAGTTCATTCCACAAAGAAATAGATGAATTTTTAAGGGAGAAGATTAATTTTCTACCAAAAAAGACGAATTTTCAACAAAAGAGTTAAGTTTTCAAGGAAAAAGTCAAATATTTTAGAAAACAGTTTAGTTTCAAACCAGAAAAGATGAGTTTCTACAAGAAAGTTAATTTTCAATCAAAAAAGATAAATTTTCAATGAAATTGTTGAATTTAGCCAAACAAGATGAATTTTTAACCAAACAGTGGAATCCTCAATCAAAAAGATGAATTTTCAAAACTAACAAGATAAATTTTCTACCCAAAAAGACGAATTTTCAACAAAAGGGCTAAGTTTCCAAGGTAAAAAGACGAATTTTCTATAAATCATTTGACTTTTAAACCAGAAAAAATGAATTTTCAACAAGAAAGTTAATTTTCGACTAAGAAAAATGAAATTGCAACCAAGAAAGATGACCTTCCACCAGAAAAGATGAATTTTCACTCCAGAAGGACGATTTTTCAAACCACAAAAATAAATTGTCAACGAGTTAAATTCAACGAAAAAAAAAACAAGTTTTGAACAAAATGGTTCAATCTCCAAACGAATAGATGAATTTTTAATACAGAAGATTATTTTTATACCAAAAAAAAAGGAATTTTTAATAAAAGAATTGAGTTTTCAAGCTAAAAAGTCAAATATTCTAGAAAACAGTGTAGTTTCAAACCAGAAAGGATGAATTTTCAAGATGAAAGTTAATTTTCAGTCCGAAAAGATGAATTTTTAATACAATAGTTGAATTTAGCCAAATGAGATAAATTTTTAACCAAATACTGGAATCCTCAATCAGAAAGATGAATTTTCAACAAACAAGATAAATTTTCTACCCGAAAAGACAAATTTTCAACAAAAGGGCTAAGTTTCCAAAGTAAAAAGCCGAATTTTCTGTAAATCATTTGACTTTTAAATCGGAAAAGATGAATTTTCAACAAGAAAGTTAATTTTCAACTAAGAAAGATGAATTTGCAATCAAGGAAGATGACTTTCCGCCATAAAAGATGAATTTTTACTCCAAAACGACGAATTTTCAACCCCCAAAAAATTAATTGTCAACCAAACAGTTGCATTAACAACCAAATGGTTGAAATTTCAAATAAAAGAGACAAATTTTTTAGAGAAAATTTCATTTTCAACTAAGAAAGATGAATTTGCAACCAACAAAGACGACTTTTCTACCATAAAAGATGAATTTTTAATCCAAAAGGACGAATATTCAACCAAAAAAATTAGCCTTCAACAAAACAGTTTCAGTAACAACCTAATAGCTAAATTTTCTGGCCGAAAAGACGAATTTTTTCGAAGACGCTTGAATTTTCAAAAAAAAAAAGGTAATGCTAAACCAAGAAAGATAAAATTTCAACCAAGAAAGACCAAAAAATTGAATTTTCAAATAAATAGTTTAATTTTTCACCAAACAGTTAAATTTCCTACCAAAATAATTTAAGTTACTACTAAAAATGTGAGCTTTAACCAAAAAAATTAACTTTCAATCAAATAATTGAATTTTCAACAAAATAATTGAATTTTTAACGAAGTAGCTGAATTTTCAACCAACCAGTTGAATTTTCACCCAAAAAGATTGATTTTCTACCAAAAAAAGACGAATTTTCAACCAAATGCATGAATTTTGAAACCAAAAAGACGAATTATCTACAAAACAGTTGAATTTTCGACCCGAAAATATTATTTGTCAACAAAAAAGCTAATTTTCTACTAAAATAATTTAATTTTCTACCAAAAGTATAAGTTTCTATGAAATAAGCTAATTTTTAACCAAATACTTGAATTTCCAACAGAAAAGTGCATTTTCAACCAAGAAACATGAATTTTTACTACAAAAGATGAATCTCTAATCCAAAAGGGCGAATTTTCAACAAAACAGTTGAATTTTCGAACAAAAAAGACAACTTTAACAAAATAGTTGAATTTTCAACTAATTAATTTAACTTTCAACAAGACAGTTGAATTTTTAACCTAATGCTGAATTTTCCACCAAAGTACGAATTTTAAAAAACATACATGAATTTTAAAGTAAAAAAAATTTCAACCAAAAATAGAACAGATAACTTTTAGTTGAAAAAAAATAACTTTTCAAACAAAAAAGGGAATCTTTAACCAGCTGAATTTAACGGAAAAAGGCGAATTTTTAACAAAATAGTTGAATCCTCAACGAAATAGATGAATTTTTAATAAACAAGATTAATTATCTGCCCAAACTCCCAAAGAGACGAATTATTAACAAAATACATGAATTTGCTAGCAAAAAGTTGAATTTTCAACTTTTGAAGAATAAGCTTTTAACCAAAAATGAAATCGCTAAATTTTCAGAGAAAAAAAATTGAACAAAAAAAAAAAACAATTTTCAACAAAATAGATAGTTACATTTTCAGCCAAAGAGGTGAATCTTTCCAAAAAATGAATTTTCAACAAAGTAGTTAACTTTCAACGAAATAGTTAAATTCGAAACCAAAAATGACGGACGACAGATAGACGGACACCGGCGTAAAAACCGTTTTTTCTCACACAGGGGGTCTTAAAATGTGGAGATTTGATGAAAATTGGGAAAGTGATTTTTCACATAAAACCAATACCTTCTTCTATGATGAGAATGTAAAAACTATTTCTTCCTGCCTTCAAATATCCACACTGTGCATTTGTTTATATAATTTGTTTATAAATTTATAAAAAATTTTGGATGACAATTTTTGACCATCAAACATCACTGGTGACATAATTTGAAGAAAATTAAAAGAAAAACGATTTCTTTCTGCCTTCAAATGTCCACACTGGGCATTTGATTACATAATTTGTTCATAAAATTAATAAATAATATCAGTTAACAATTTTTTAAGATCGAGTATCAATTCGCCGATAAAAACAAGTAATTTCAAAACAAAAATGTATTTTACAAACGAAAAATCCGTAATGCAGACTATTTGTTAATTTGATTTGTTTATAACCATTAACTGATCAAAAAAATATTTTTTTGCCTTTAACTACTCCTAAACATTAAGTTCAGTGCTGCTAAGGTAGGAAAAGTTTATTGACGAAGGTAAACAAAAAAAAAGGAAAAAACGACCTTTTTCACTATTTGCATTAACATAAAAATTTAAACAGAAAAATAATAAAAATTAGATCACACAAATGTCTTCAAAATTTAATGCTGAATTTTTCTAGCAAAAAATCCAAAATCGGTTAAAAATTGCCTTCTACAAGTTATTTTGAACCTCGTTTTTCTATTTTATCCCACTGGGGAGTGTCAAAAATAGCCCAAAATTGGTACATAGTTTATGGCAAGTTCTCATATATACTATATATAATAGAGAGACTTATATGTAGAGAGTGTGGTACTTTGAACAATTCTGAACTCAAAGCCAACTGCACTTCTTCATCAAACGAGCTTTCGAAACTTAGCCTGCAGCTTTGAAACTTAGTTTACATTCAGCACGATAGGATTCGGAAATTCCAGTTCTATCAGATATTCAACTCTATTGGAGCTAGCACCTAGAGTTTCCACGAAAGAAAAAAATTTTGTAAAGAAATTGTCATGAAAACAGTTTTCTGCAATCTTTCGAAATAATTAAAATAATGAAAAAATTAAATTAATAAAAAATAAAAAATAAAAAATTAAAAATTAAATTAAAAATTAAATTTATAATAAAAAAGCAGCGATTCTACCTCTAGTAGAATTTCTTTTGACTATTTTGAACAAGGTTGTGTTTGGTTTCAATTAGTGGTTATGTGATATTGTGAACAAACAACCCAAGGATTTTCGCCACAAGAAGTTATAAAGGAAAGGGAAAGGAAAAAAAATTGTTAATACGTAATCTTAATTTTTGAGTTTTGGAAAGTACGGATTTCAATGAAATTGATAAAAATTGGGGTAATAGGATGGAGGTTATTAGAGGACCGGTGAAAAATATGAAAAAATTTCATTCAATTAGTAAAAAACTGAGATTAGCTGCATTACAGAAATATTTTTGATATAAGCAAGACAGTTTGTTTTCATTTTAATAATGAAAAAGACAAAGAGACCTTTAATGAGACCACAAATAAGTTTAGGAAATCTATTTTGAATCTGCTTATAAAAGATTGCCATGCACAAATACATAATCTGAATGAGAATGTAAAGAAGACTTGATAATTTAAACAAACAAGTACCGGTTTCCATCATCAAAGAATTCCTTGCAAGAAAAACTGAACTAAATAAAAAAGCCTTTAATAATAATAAAAAACATTAACGAAAATTTATAAACGTTCGCAATATCCAAGGTGATATACAAAAATTGACCCTGAATATTAATTTAGCTCTTCTTCAAGACCAATCTGACCCATGGTTTTTCAATATTTTAAACGTAGAGATTGCACAAAAGGCAATCAAAATTTTAAGGTTGGGTGAAGGCTTTAGTAACAAATATAGTGACAAAAAGTATATTCAATTCCTTGAAATCACTAAAGACATTGAAGCTCATATTTCGAAATTACCAGAAAATAAAGTACAAGAATTTAGAGCAAAATTTATGGCTTTATCGAATGATTTTTTGAATAATGATGCTCGACAAACCTCACTAGAAAAAGATTTAAACGAAGTACTTTTTGAAACAAAAATATTTTTAGAATATTATTATGAATTTCGATTACTAAAGTTGATAAAAGGAGTATTATGGTTGCAATATTAAAAAATGTTTATAAACAAAACATGATGTATATTTTGAATGATAAAGATAGTTTTGCAGTTATTCCAAATGATCCCACAAAAATGATTCGAAAAGGTACATTTGAAATTCTAGAGAGATTAAGGCCTAAAAAATGTTTGGGAAAGAATATCGAAAGGTGCGATATTGACATAATTCACACAAATTTATATCTGGCCTATGGCTTGGTCGAAGCTCATAAAGCGGAGTTTCCTATACGACCGGTTAATTCGACAATAAGTTCACCTACAGTAAAATTAGAAGAACTTCTTAGTAAAATTATCAAAGAAACAGCTATCCTTTCGGCAAGATCAATTAAAAACGGTTCAATTTTGAACTGGACAGTTATGCAAGATATGTTGATGATTCTGTACTTGCTTTACATGCACGAAACATATATACCCTACTTAATGTATTTAATAGTATACATCTAAGATTACAGTTTCCTGTTGAAATTGAAACAGAAAGTAGATTGAATTTTCTTGATTTGACCTTAATAAAAACTGATGAAAATTGTATTAATACTGATTGGCACAAAAAAACTATTTCTTAAAGAAGAACACTACATTTTAATTCTAATCATTCCATTCAAAACGAAATAGAAGTTGTAAAGAATTTAACTGATAGAGCTCTGAAATTAACTCATCCAAAACTCCATGAAAAGAATATCGAATTATAAAAACAGATTCTTTTTCTCAACCATTATCCTATCACTTTCATTTACCAACATATACATAACAGAATTGTTCAAATTAAGAGTAAAAGCAATAATCAGAACAAAAACAATGTACAAGATTACAATAGATTCAATACGGTCGTCCTAAAGTGAAGACAAATGTGAGGAACTGGAAAAACAATGTGTAATTTACAAACTTAAATATAGACAGTGTGATGCTGTGTACCTGTATATAGGGCAAACAAGGAGGTCACTTAGAACAAGAAAAGATGAGCATAAAAATAATTTTCACAGAAGTGCAAGATATTACTCGGTCCTTACAAAACATAGAGTTACACATGGGCGTGGTTTTAATTGAGATGATGTTAAAATTTTGTATCAGGAGAGATATCAAATAAAGAGATTGTACATTGAAATGCTGTTTATAAAGAGAAAAGGTAACAAAGCTATTAATTTAAAAAGAGATCTTGCGAGATACAACAGAATTTGGGATGGAATCATTAACTGGATACAGTGACTTTAGTTTTATGTCATAAATTTGAATATGTGTAAACCTATTTCCAATTAAAGAATAAAATAATCTGACTTTGGGATTTATTGAGAATTGTTCGCTTATAACAAAAATCAATTTTCAATCAATGAATGAAATATGTACCAAAACAGTAATTACTATCAATTATCTCTGTTTTATTTTCAGATAAAAATGATTATCTAGTCTACCAATTCTTCATTTTTGTACCTGTTGTTTTCCTATAAATTATCCCTGATGAGGAAGTCTAAATTTGCCTCGAAACATGTTGGTCCCCTGTCTATTTTTGAGTTGTGAACTTTTTGCTGTTCCTTTTTAGTATACAAACAATTTTCATAAGAAAGTAGATTTTATTTCGATCTTTAAGGAATAGTAGCAATTGCTGCTATTGTGAAATTTGTGTAACGGCAAAGAACTTTGTTGGATTGTGTGAAACAGAAGCGTGTTTCAATTTTTTCTGGGGCACCTGTGTTTAGAGAAACAGAGTTGTTTCAAGGTTCATAGGAAAATAGAGTAGTCCTAATAAAACATCCTTTTCGTAGTCATTTTTCTTCCTTTTGGTTCCGCTAATTTCAGCTTGTCCTTACAAATGAAAGGGTTCGCCGCGCGTGCAATATGCCATGCCCTTTTCCTAAATATTTGTTATTTCAGTCGGCGGATGTCCTTAAACTGAAAAAGGATGCAAGGAAGTTAACTGGCCTCCAAATTCCAACATCAGAATGCTTTTACAGAAGTTTCTTTGTTCGGTTTCCCACCTTTCCATTTAATATTTATTCATTTATAAAAATTATTTCACAGTACTTCACAAGAATTTAAATGATAAAGGTAATATTCTGAAGTTTAATTAGTTGGTCAGAAAATGACCTACTCTCTATCTGGAATAAATTTTTTCAAGCTTCAAAATCTGATCATTTTGGTAGATTGATTTTGAACCAATTTGTGAACTATATTTAAATAAAGTACATGAATATCTTTGGGTGAATTGAGTTGATCATTAATACCTCAGTTGGATGAAATCTTAAGTATTCATAAACAACCAATTTAGACTTCCTCATCAGGGGTAATTCATAGGAAAAGAACTGGTACATAAATGAAAACATTGTCAAATTAGAAAATCATTATTACATGAAAATAAAACAGAGATGATTCATAGCAATTGTTATTTTGGTACATATTTCATTCCTTGATTGAAATTGATATTGATATAGGTGAACTGTTCTGAATAGAAACCTAAGTAAATTATTTTATTCTGTTATTGGAAATTGATTTACGTGTATTCAAAATTCTGACACAAAACTGAAGTCAGTGTATCCAATAAATGACTCCATCGTTAGGTCAGTTACACCAGCCCCCCCCCCCCAATCATAATTTTAGAATTTCTTTAGCACACTGAATTGCGCCGCAAAT
>JAUMHM010000078.1:42275502-42301595 GCA_032362435.1 Melikaiella ostensackeni | reverse complement strand
CTAAAGCCAATTCGATCACCAAAAATTCCAAAATAATTTTACGATTGAGGGTCAATATAATCCCACCTCTAAATATTTATATTCCTATGCTAATGGAAATATATTGTAGACATAGGAACATTGTCGTACTAAAGTCAGATTGATGGAAGCCAATTTGCATAATTTTGAGCTTCATCGCAGAACCAATTTCTCCAAACACGGCATAAATTACAGAAAGCCATTAACATCGATGTAGGTCTGGGTTCTGAACTGACACGTATATCCCGGAAACAGGTCGAAATCCGTATCGACAGAGGATTACGTCCTGGATTGGAGAATTACGTCCGACCTCATTGGGGATGATCCTAAATAAACTGGCAGAGGGCCACACGACTCGCATCCCCTCCATCTCGAAGGATGCCAAATTTTGCTAGTCTGAAATTCTTTTTCCGGATAGCCCTTAAGCAAACAAGGTCCAACAAAGCATCTTATTGTCGTACAAGTCCCTGTGAGCAAAGGTGATCCTTACGAGGTAAATTTTCCTACGATCTTCCCTATGCTCGACTATTTTCCATGTGAAATCTAAAGAAAGGATGAATTCGTGCGAGGGCGTAAAAGGTGCTGCCTTTGCCGGCCCTTGGGCGCGTTTTCATTCTCAGATGTCCTTTCACGTGGGCTGCGTTATGTCACGAGAATGTCCTGAACTCATTTCTTAAAAGGCTCGAAAATGGGAGCAGTAACGATGCATGAGACGAGAAAAAAGGGGAGATAAAGAAAGAGAGCATGAGAAATAGAGGGCTTGCAATGTCAGCACCAAAGTGAATGATGAATCGGAACCTGGTGACACTCCATTTGGAGGAAAATTCAATGCTTTAAGAATTGAAAAAGATGTAGATGCAAGAAGAGATTTTTACATTTTTGGCTACTGTGTTGTGAAGAAGTGTGAATCATTTTTTCTAATGTCACCCTTAATGGATTTTTTTCATTGTTAGTGTACAACTGTGGAGGATTATCGTTAAAGGATGGTAAAAGCTATTGTAGGTTGATATAGAACCACTACGTTCAAAGGCACATATGGCTTCAAGGTCAGATGCGAATTTTGGTTTATTGAGGTCGAAAGGGGAATTGACAAGTGTCAATTTGAGACATTTTGGAATGTTCTATGACTTCGGGTTTGGTACCCAAGTTTATCCGAATGTGGCCAAAAGGGCCTTTTTTGGGAGTATTCGTAGGCAAACGTACAGATTGGAACAAATCTTTGCCTAATGCCTCTCTTTTGAAATTCCTCAAAGATCGAAATAGAATCTACTTTCTTATGAAAAATTGTCTGTGTACTAAAAAAGAACACCTAAAAAGTTCACAAATCAAATATAGACTTTGAGACTACCCACCTTGTTGGGCTCACTAGAGACAACTGTGCAATGAAAGAACAACAAAAAGAAAAAAGGGAAAGTCAACCAAAACCAACCTCACACTCTTTCTTCTGTACCGTCTTTTTTTTATTACTGGCGACCAACATGTTTCGAAGCCAATTTAGACTTCCTTGTCAGGGGTAATTTATAGGAAAGCAACAGGTACAAAAATGAAAACATTGTTAGATTAGATAATCACTATTACTTGAAAATAAAACAGAGATAATTGGTAGCAATTGTTATTTTGGTACATATTTCATTCCTTGATTTTGACATAGGCGAACTATTCTGAATAAAAACAGAAGTCAATTATTTTATTCTTTAATTGAAAATTCATGTTCACATATTCAAAATTCTAACACAAAACTAAATTCAATGTATCCAGTTATTGACTCCATCCCAAATTCTATTGTACATATCACGCAAGATCTTTTTTTAAATTAATAGCTTTGTTACCTTCTCTCTTTTATAAATAGCATTATCATAACCTCTCTCTCTTTTTTTTATTTCTCTCATGATACGAAATTTTAATATCATCTCAGTTAAAGTTATAAATGCCCACGTGTAAATCTATGTTTTGTAAGGACCGAATAATATTTTGTACTTCTATGAAAATTATTTCTATGTTTTGTGGCGTGATTTGAAACCAAACCATTCAGATTAATCCATTTTTCAAAAAAAAAAAAAAAAAAAAAAATACAATAACACATTTCTAACAAATTGCTAACTTCATCAAATTTTTAAACTATATCCAAGTAAAACAGATATCTTTTGATAAATTGAGTTAACCATTAACACCTCAATTAAAAGAAATCTTAACTATTCATAGCCAACCCTGCAGTTGGGAATAAATCCTTGCTTAGGGCTGATTATGTCTCTCTTTAAAAATTTCTTAAAGATCGAAATGGTATCTACTTTCTTATGAAAACTTTTAGTGTACTGAAAAAGGAACACCCAAAAAGTTCACAAATCAAAACCAGACTTCGAGACTATCCGATTTTAAGGCCATGTAACGAGTGGGTCACGTGACCAGATTCCTACCTTACCGACACTTTTTCTATTTACCAACTTACGTTCACACGAAGCGCCACATCTAGTTGAAAATTTGGAAAACTGAATAAGAAGCACTAAGAAAGGTGTGCCTGGTCCTAAAATCTTATAATTACGAAAAAAGCTTTTTTTTAAACAATTTTTTTTTTGCTTTCTTCATAATTATACAAACTTAGGACCAGACATACCTTTCTAAGTGCTTCTTATTTAGTTTCCCAAATTTTCAACTCGATGTGGCGCTTTGTGTGAACGTAAGTTGGGAAATACAAAAAGTATCGGTAAAGTAGGAATCTGGTCATGTGACCCACTCGTCACATGGCCTTAATAAGGTTGACAAAGGTTTTGCATACATTCAGGTAAAAAAAAATTATACCCTCGTTGAATATATTTAATATACTTTCAGTCTACTATACGTTTAATTTTTTGAAAGTATACTGTTAATATAATTAAAATGTCATCCTGGTACTTATTACAAATATAATAAGGTTGCCAGAAGGATGTAAATAATTTGAGATATAGTATTTGAATTCAATTAAAATTAAAAATCATATTTGAATGTCAAAATATTTTACCATAAAACATTTTGTTTGTCTAAGTGGCTATATAGATGAGTCAGTCGTCGAATTTCTTTCGTTCAGTACACTTCGCGTTTGTCTGAATTTTCTTCCCGGTGAAGAGTTTTTTATGATAGTTTAAATAATTTAGATTAAAAAAGTGGATGTATGCTTCTATCTTTAAAAAGAAAAATTAAATAAACAAAATTTACGAACATTTTTGAAGAATAATTGAAATTTTTGTTCAATTAGTGTTGTGGTGAAGTGCTTGCCGAACTTTGGATCACAATTTTTGGGATTTTATACGCAGGAAGTTATACAAAAAATTATTTTATCTATTCTTATTTTCATGTTTTTGTTCATATAATTTTCAGTGTAATTGATAAAAATTTGGTGGAATGTGATTTTATAATAGATATTACTGAAAGTCCGGTATAGGAGTATTTCATGAATTTATTCAGTTAGTAAAAACTTAGATTGGATGCATAATAGAAGGAATCATTGATAGAATGCAAGTTTCGTGGTTCTTTCTAAAAAGATGTTTCATATTAACAAGAAAATATGTTTTGACTTCAACAAAAAAATAACAAAGAAACTTTAAATGGGAAAATCAATAAATTTAAAAAACCTATTTGAATTTGGTTAAAAAAACCTGCCATGCACATATACACAATTAATATGTGTTTCATTATTCAGAACTGTAGTTATCCTATAAATTACCCCTGATGAGGAAGTATAAATTGACTTCGAAACATGTTGGTTCCCAGTAGTATCAAAAACACAGAAAAAAGATTGTGAGGTTGATTTTGGTTGACTCTTTCATTTTTCTCCCTTTTTTTTCTTCTTTGTTTGTACACTTTTTGTACATTTGTCCCTAATAAACCGGAAAAGCGGATAGTCTTGAAGTCTAGTTTTGTTTGTGAATTTTTTGGGTGTTCCTTCTTCAGTACACCATAATTTTCTTAAGAAAGTACAAAGTAGATTTCATTTCGATCTTTAAAATATTTCTATGTTGCTCTTTTCTTGTTCTAAGTGACCTCCTTGTTTGCACTATATATACACCATCAGATTGTTTGTATTTAACTTTGTAAATTACACATTGTTTTTCCAGATTCTCATATTTGTCTTTACCTAATCTTACAATCAAGCTGCTTTTGAAAGGAACTCTATATATCGTATGTAAGCTCAATTTTCCTTACACTGATTTCAAGATATGTACTTGTGATTTTTCCAAGGCAAGGTAGGACAAACGTAATGAATATATTGTAATCTTGTACATTGTTTTGTTCTGATTATTGCCTTCACTCTTAACTTGAACAATTCTGTTATGCATTTGTTTGTCCACAAAAGTAATAAGATAATTGTTGAGAAAAAGAATCTATTTCCATAATTCAAGAATCTTACCATGAAATTTTGTATAAGATAATTTAAAAGCTCTATCAATCAAATTCCAGTAACTCATTTCTAGAAAATTGCTAACTTCCTCAAATTTTTAGACTATATTTGAGTAAAATAGATATCTTTTGGTAAATTGAGTTAACCATTAACACCTCAATTGAAATAAATCTTAAGTATTCATAGGCAACCCTGCAGATTGGAAAAAATCCTTGCCTAATGTCTCTCTTTTGAAATTTCTTAAAGATCGAGATGAAATCTACTTTCTTATCAAAATTTTTTATATACTGAAAAAGGAACACCCAAAAAGTCCACAAATCAAAGTTAGACTTCGAGACTACCCGCATTTCTGGCTCATTAGAGACAAATGTACAACAAATGTACAAACAGGAGGTGTTAATGGTTAACTCAGTTTACCAAAAGATATCTATTTTTACTTAAATATAGTTTACAAATTTGAGGAAGTTAGCAATTTTCTAGAAATTTGTTATTGTTTTGGATTATTACCTTTTTCTTTTTCGAAAAATAGAATAATCTGAATAGACTGGTTCTAAATCAATCCACAAAATTTGATCTTGGCACTATGATCTATTTCCTTCATCTCCCATGTTCTGGATACATAAATCTTGTAATAATTTTTTTCAGTTTCTTTCAATTTTACAACTAATTAAAATGTTAACCTGATACTTATCAAAAAATAAGGTTACCAAAAGGTTACATACATTCAGTTAAAAGAAATGATACCCTCGTTGCCTAAAAAAATGGTATTCTGAGGAAGATGTCATATGGACAATATATGCATTCTGTTATTATGTACCATTGAGTACTTTCTTTACATTTTTGTCTAATACTATGATTTTTACAGATGGTACTGATTTCAAATATATTCAATATATTTTTCAGTCTACTATACATTTATTTTTTCTAAAGAAACTGTTAATATAATTCAAATATCATCCCGGTACTTATTTTAAATATAATAAGGTTGCCAGAAGGATGTACATAATTTCAGGTATAACAATTGAATACACTTAAAATTGAAATTTCCAAATTGAATGTAAAAATATTTTTCTATCTTATTATTGTCACTTTGGACTAAATTCTAAATCTTGATATTTGGGCCTAAGACTTTCTGTATAGTTTCCTAAAATCTATTATCATTGGGTCACAATTTTTTGGATTTTATACACAGGAGGTTATACAAAATATTATTTTATCTATTCTGATTTTCCCGTTTTTGTTAATATGGTTTTCAGTGTAATTGACGAAAATTTGGTGGAATGTGATTTCATGATAGATGTTTCTGAATGTCCGGTGTAAGGGTATTAAAGAATTTCATTCAATTAGCAAAAACTTAGATTAGGTCCATTACAGAAGAAATTATTGACAGAATGCAAGTTTCATGGATTTTATTCAAAAAAGATATTTCATATTAACAAGAAAATATGTTTCAACTTCAACAAAAAATGATAACAGAGAAATTTTTAATGAGAATATCAATAAATTTTTTCAACTAGAAATAGGACATTTTTTTAGTAGTCAGCAAAGAAGTCAATATAGTTTTGAAAAACTTATAATATTTATTTTTATTTGATACATGGAAGAATAATTTCAATAGTTGGACATAAATTTAATTTTAGGATAAATATTTCGTTCATTTGAACCTTTAAAGCTACATCATTAATCAGTTTTGACCCAAGGGCATCCTTCTTAATTAATACAAATAATGTTCCGTAAAATTGTTAATATATGTAGCATTATTATTATAGTATGTTGTGATTAGAACAAATATATTATTTATTCATACCTTGTTTTGTTACATATTTATCATTATAAGCAATAACAAAATACTTATTACACAATCATTAAGTTTATGTGTTTGACAGTCCAGCATCGTACAGCATGCTGTCTATTGAATAAATATGATGAATCAAATACTCGTGATTGATTGAAAAGCTAGGAATTTGATTTATGATTGACATCATCCAACGCGGACTTCAATTTGATTTATTGACTCTGATTGAAACTCAATTTTAACTCACATTTTTCACAATCAGGTTTTGTGTTGAATAGACCAAACGAACATTGTCACTCTAAATGAATACTATAATTTGGTTCAAAATTTTTAAAAACAAATTTAAAGACACATTTTAAAATTTTATCTTTCGCAATACTGATGCTGCAAAGTTTTAATTATTTTTCTTTTACTAATTAAAATACTTGTTCTACTCCCAAAATAAACAAATAAGTGAAATATTTTTTGTAGTTTTTATGTCTGTTTCAATAGTTTTCTGAAAAATTTACATAAAATTGAATTGGAAATTTTTGAGATTTTATTGTTTGAGATGATTCAAATTTTTAACAAAATTGATATATTATAAATATTATACTATTACTGTTAATATTTACTGTTTGACCGGGACTTTTACAACATTTTTAGAAGAAAAATCTATCTAATCACTTGAAATATCCAAAACTTCATATTACGTGGAATAATGCAATTTGAAAGAAGTTCGATTTCAATTTCTTTTTAAATGTTTCGTTCAATTGTTAACTTTTTCAATAATGAAATCATTCAGTTAAAAATGCGTGATTCTACAATCTTTCACTTTAAACATTTTTTATTTTAGGTCTTCATTTTTGAGCGCACATTTCCAATTTAAGTAATTTTAATATCTGTAAATATAAATTAATTAAGGATTTTACAAGACGATTCTGAATCTGTTCAAAAGTAAATAATTTACAGGTTTTGACGATAAAAATTGTACTGTTTTAATTCGAAAGCCTTAGTAGTTAAACAAATGTAAATGTCCGATCGAAACTTTACAAACTATTTTAAATTTTCAAATAATTTTTATTTAATAGATTCATAATTAAACGCTTTTCTTTAATTTCAAATCCTATTGAAATATTGTTTCAGTCTAAAATATTCTATTTTTACACCATTTAAGTTGAAATTTTTAAATTAAAAAACAAACAAACAATTTTTCTAAATATTTAGCAATATTTGACTGTATATTGACTGATATAAAAGTTGTGAGTTAAAAAAATAAAATCGTTTGATTTTTAATATTTTTAGCTCAAAATTGCTCAGAATGATATAATTTTGAACATTTACAAATTCATTGATTTATTCTTCATTTTAGAGCATTAAAAATGATAGCGTAGATTTATATTTTTCAAGCAGAAATGTTTGAACTGTTCAATTTATGAAAGTTTTGAATGAAAAATTTTGCAGCTTACCGGTATTTAATTGAAAATTGTTCTGTTGAAATATTTTTAAATCTTCTGGAATCTTTGAAATCTTTGTGAAATCTTTCGAAATTTTTGGAAATTTTTCTGAAATCTTTCAGAAATCTTTGCGAAATCTTTTAAATCTTCTGAAATCTTTTGAAATCTTTGAAATCTCCGTGAAATTTTGGAAATGTTTGTGATATCTTTTGAAATCTTTTGAAGTCTTTTGAATTCTTTTGAAATCTTTGAAATCATTGTGAATTTTTCGAAGTCTTTATTTAATCATTAAAATCTTTGTGAAGTATTTAAAAACTTTGTTAACTCTTTTGAAATTTTTGAAATCTCTGTGAAATATTTAAAAACTTTGTTAAATCTTTGGAAATCTATTGAAATCTTTCTCAAATCATCTGAACTATTTTCAAATTTTGAAATCTTTGTGAAATTTTTAAAATCTTCATGAAATAATTGAAATCTTCGAGAAATGTTTAAAAATCTTGTTTAATCTTTTGCAATCTTTGACATCTTTCTGAAATGTTTAAAATCTCTGCGAAATCTTCGAAATCTTCATATTTTGAAATCTTTGAAATCCTTTTGAATCTTTAGAGTCTTTGTGAAAATTTTGAAAACTTTGTGAAATTTTTGGTAAAATCTATTTATATCTTTTGAAATCTTTAAAGTCTTCATATTTTAAAATCTTTGTGAATATTGTGACATTTTTGAAATTTTCATGAAATCATTGAAATCTTTGATAAATATTTAAAAACCTTATTAAGTCTTTTGAAATCTTTGACATCATTCTGAAATATTTAAAGTCTTTGCGAAATCTTTGAAATCTTCTGAAAGACTTTGAAATCTTCGAAATCTTTTGGAATCATTGAAATCTTTGTGAAATATCAATAAACTTTGTTTAATCTTTTGAAATTTATTAAAATTCTTCTGAAATACTTGAAATCTTTGAAATCTTCATATTTTGAAATTTTTGAAATCTTTTGGAACTTTGGAGTCTTTGTGAAATTTCTGAAAACTTCGTGAAATCTATTCAAATCTTTTGAAATCTTTAAGATCTCCGTATTTTAAAATCTTCGTGAAATTTGTGAAATCTTTTAATTCTTTGTGAAGTCTTTTAAATCTTTATTTAATCATTGAAATCTTTGAAAACTGTGTTAAATCTTTTGAAATCTTTGACATATTTCTGAAATGTTTAAAATCTTTGCGAAATCTTTGAAATCTTCACATGTAAAAATTTTTGAAATCTTTTGGAACTTTGGAGTCTTTGTGAAATTTCCGAAAACTTTGTAAAATCTTTTGTGAAATTTTTTCAAATCTTTTTAAATCTTTGAAATCTTTGTGAAATCTTTGAGATCTTTATTTAATCATTATAATCTTCGTGAAGTATTTAAAAACTTCGTTAACTTTTTTGAAATCTTTGAAAACTTTGTGAAATACTTTAAAACTTTCTTAAATCTTTTGAAATCTTTGTGAATTCCTCGAAATCTTCTGACATATTTTGACATGTTTGAAATCTTTGTGAAATTTTTTAAATCTTTCTGGAATCTTAAAAATTTTCATATTTTAAAATCTTCGTGAAATTTGTAAATTCTTTTGAAATCTTTGAAAACTTTATTAAATCTTTTGAAATCTTTGGAAATTGTTGAAATCTTCTGAAATATTTTTGCGTGTTTGAAATCTTCATGAAATCGTTGAAATCTTTGAGAAATATTTAAAAACTTTGTTAAATCCTTTGAAATCTTTCTGAAATCTTTGACATCTTTCTGAAATGTTTGAAATCTTTGTAAAATCTTTGAAATCTTCTAACAATATTTTGTGTTAAACTTTCTGGAGGAGAATGGATTAGGTGTTTTTCGACATGATATTACACACACACACACACACACACGCGCGCGCGCGCGCAAATATATATATATATATAAGCGTCCTTGAACAGCGTGTTGTCCATTTTCACGAAAATTGAATAATTATTATTAAAAAAGGCGGGTGCTTCAGGATCGGAAATAATGAACGGCAGACTCTGATATAAAATCCTTTCGCATATTATAAAAATTTTCAGGCTTTCCAAGTAATTTTTGCATAATTATTGTCAGCTAAAATATTTTTTTTAATATCTACGGATGCTCTGCTTTAATATCAAGATTTCTGTTATTACCCGGTATTATCTTGATATTCTCTTTTAATATTTATTTTCCTCCATGTAAAATTTTTATTTAGATTTAAATCTTTTTTCTTTAATAGGGCAGAAAAGAAATTGCGCAACTCATGCCCAATTTGGACATTAGTTGGTCTGAAGTTACAACCCAGAGAGTAGCCCAGTTTGGCAGTAATTGGGGTTCCCAGTTGGAGCCCAACTATAAATTGTTAATTGGACAGTCTAGTCGGAATCCAGTCTGGCCCCAGTCGACTTTTCCACACAGGCCATCCTGGATTCAGGTTCTTGAATCATTAGACTGAACATGAGCATCGCAGTGGTTGTCCTCAATAGGGTCAAGCCAATGATCCTTACTTGTTTATCTGAAACTATTCTTCTCTCCAGTTGAGTGTAACTAGGGGTTCATTCAAGTAAATAAGATTGCGGTGCAGAGGCCATTTCATTGATGAAAGTCTCGTCGAACCGGAATTTGTAGTCGTCGAAACTGAAACTTTAGTATAACATGTCCATCAGAGGGCTAGAGAACGTTCGTCATTATTACCGTTGTCCGTTGGCTCCCATGGATCCACCCATTCGAGTCTCACAGGAAGTGGGTCGGTCGGATCAAGGACCAAGCTGCCCTTTTCTATTATATAGCCTTCTATTCAGGTGTAATGGTCAGTTAAAGACTATCCAAACAAGACGATCCCCTCGTTTCCTAGTTTCTTTCTGAACCAGAGACAGGACACATGGAAACTGTTTTCAGCTAAAAAGTGATGAAACACAACCGGAAATATTAATTTAAATTTCGGATTCGGAACGAAGCAATAATTGAATAGAAAGATGTAAAAGGTTGTTTGAAAAGTTCCGGGCCTAAGCAATGAAACAACATTTTTTTTGAGAAAATTTGCATTTGCTCTTCAACATAGTTCCCTTCCAGCTCGACATACGTATCCCAACGAGTTTCTAAAAGCTCGATGCCTTTTTTATAAAAGTCGACGCTGAACTCTTTAAAATAGGCGTTTGTTTCGGCAATTACCTTTTCATATGAGTAAAATCTCTTGCCAGCCAGCCATCTCTTCAAGTTTGGGAACAGAAAGAAGTCGCACGGGGCAAAGTCTGGAGAAGAGGGTGGATGAGGAATCAATTCGAAGCTGTCGTCATGAAACAGCACTTTTTTGTGCGCCAATTGTGGCCGTTTTTTTCAGCTCGGCTTTCAAACTGTCCAATAATCATGCATAGTACGTTCCAATTATAGATTAACCCTTTTCCAAGTAATCAATGAGGATAATTTCTTGGGAATCCTAAAATACTGTGGCCATCACCTTCCCAGCTGACAAAACAGCCTTATCCTTCTTTAGCGCACTTTTATCATACAGAACTACCGCTTTGACTGCTGCTTTGTCTCGGGCGTATAGTGGTGGATCCAGGTTTCGTCAACGGTCACTAAACGGAGCAAGAACTCCTTCGAATTACTGTTGAACATGTCCAAATTGGATTGAGAGACATCAGCTCTTTCCAACTTTTGCTGGTCAGTGAGCATGCGCGGCACCCATCGCGCACATAGCTTTCGCATGTTCAAATGATTATGTAAAATGTTGTGTACACGTTCAGTTGAGATGTTTACTATCTAAGAAATCTCCCGCATCTTCAATTTACGGTCATCGGTCACAAAACGGAGAACTTTTTCGACCACTTCTGGCGTAGTCGCGTCTGAAGGCCTCTCTGAACGTAGTTCGTCATTTGTGCTCGTACGACCAAACTTAAACTCTCGCATCCACCTTTTGACTGTTGTATTCACTGGAGCAGATGCGCCATAATACTTATCAAGCTTTTCTTTAGTTTCTTTAGCCGTTTTGCCTCTCAAATAATAATGTTTAATGAAAACACGAAATTTTTTTTTTCATTGTTCACAAAATCACTGAGAGGGTGACGCGACAATTGCAATAAACACAATGTACTTGGCAGATTGTAATGAAACTTTGGATTCCATGTTTTTAAGGTTAGCACTTCACAAGAATGATAAGAATTTTATATTAGTGGGCGCCATCCGGTCGTGAGGACTGAGACTTTTCAAACGACCTAGTAGCCACCCAGTGGGCAAAAAGACATTGTCATCCTAAGGACGTCCTAAAGACATCCTTGGGACTTCTATGTCAGTCCAATTGATGTCTTAAAGACGTCTCATATCAAAAAGACGTCTTCAAGACCTGAGACGTCTTCGGGACATCAATTAGACTGACGTCGACGTCTTAGGGATGTCTTTACGACGTTCTCAGGATGACGATGTCTTTTTGCCCAGTGGGCATGTTTCCTAACATTCCATACGAAAGAGTTAAACTTGCCACTGAAAATGGATAGGATATTATCAAACCTCATACTAAGATGGAGAAAAAACAATTTCTTGATGCAATTAAAAACATTTTCAACTCTGTTTATCTTAAATTCAATGGTACTTTTTATAAAAAAAAATTTGGAACTCCGATAGGTTCAGCCTTGTCCCCAATTATTGCTGAAATTCAATACGGTTGTCCGACCTCATTTTAGAAAAATCTCAAGTATCTTGAAATCAATTTTAGGAAAATTGGGCCTACATACGGTACATTGAGTTCCTTTTAAAAGCAATTTGATTGTACTCGTAGAATTGGGTAAAGATAAATATAAGAAACTTGATGAACAATGTGTGATTTACAATTATAAATGTAGTTACTGTTTATATAGGATAAACAAGGAGGTCACGTAGAACAAGAAAAGAGGAACATAAAAATAATTTTCTTAGAAGTGCAAGATATTATTCGATCCTTACAAAACATAGACTCACACATGGGCATGACTTTAATTGAGATGATGTTAAAATTATGTATCATAAGAGAAATAAAAAAAAGTGAGTTTATGGAAATGATATTTATAAAGAGGAAAGGTAACAAAGCTATTGATTTAGAAAGAGATGGTGCGAGATACAACAGAATTTTGAATGGAATCATTGACTGGATACACTGACTTCAGTTTTGTGTCAGAATTTTGAATATGTGTAGATCAATTTCCAATTGAAGAATAAAATAATTGACTTTGGTTCTTATTCAGAATAGTTCACCTATGTCAAAATCAATTTCAGTCAAGGAATGAAATATATACCAAAACAACAATTGCTATTTATGATCTCTGTTTCATTTTCAGATAATAATGATTTTCTAATCTAACAATGTTTTTCTTTTAGTACTTGTTCTTTTCCGATAAAGTACCCCTGATATCTATTTCATTTAAACATGGTTTTCAAATTTGAGAAAGTTAATAACTTTCAGAAATGTGCTATGGTTTTGGATTATTACCTTTTTTTATGTGTGTTGAAAAATGGAATAATCTGAATAGATTGGTTCTAAGTCAACCTACAGAAATAATTTTGAAAGACTAAGAGCAAAATAGGAATTTAATTGGTTTTCAAAGTGCCGCTTGATTTTGGATACTTTTTCAACCCTTTAATCTCCATTACCTTAAAATTATCCTTATAAAATATTTTTTGTCATTATTCTTGAATTTCATGCCTTTTCAAATCTAAATTGCGGAAGGAAATTCCAGGAGGTGGCCCATTTACCCCGTTCGCTTAAAGCGCATGACTCATGGAGTCTTTTTTAGATTCTCAGTGGGTCAAATCTTATATGACCCACGATTAGATTTTCTTACTGTAGTCGCGGTATATTCCTCTAAATTAATATTTATATAGAGATCTGCTCTGCAGACTCCAAACCATTTCGGGCAGCTAAATATAGTATTGTAGGAGTGAAATTGTTGTTGGAATTCGGAAATTAGATCTAGCCAGCTATATATTTCTTTTGAAATTCCTTGAAATAATTAAAAAAATAAAATAATTCGATATAAGGAAACTTTTTTCAATTTGCATTTTTATCAGTTGAGAATGCTGTAGAATAGAATTATTTATAGTGTTTGCTGTTGCCACATGTTCCACTTGCATTGTGCTCAGCTCTTTGATATAATATAATATCTGTGAGTCAGGAAAGCAGAATTTGTATTGCATCATAATTAAATTCTACTGCGTTTCACAGACACGAAAGAGTACAAAGGAAAATTTTGTGTGAGCGTTAAGGAAACTGAGAAATTGTTCTGAAAGCAGATTATAGGAAAATTTGTAACCTACTTTTTAATTAGTAGAATGATGAGATTTCAAAAGGAGACTGATTATTATTATTCGACCAGGTATTACTATTCAGGATTGTCATCCTGGCCATTTAGGACTATCATTTAGGATTGACAGTTCCGGATTGCCATTCAGGATTGCCATTTGCCATTCAGGATTTATCACTGTAATTCATGATTCTTCTCCTGAACTGATAATCAGGATTGTCATTTACGATTTCGTCATCCATGATTGTGAGCCTAAATTATTATTAAGGATTGCCACTCAAGTCCTTCAGGATGTAACTCACGAGTGTCAGTCTGGATTGTTATTCATGATTGTCATTCAGGAATGCCATTTAGAATTATCATTCAGGATTTACATTCAATATTGTCATTTAGGAACGCATTTAGGAATTATCATTTAGGATTGTCAGTTCCAGATTGCCATTCAGGATTGCCATACAGGAGTTCAGTCTGGATTCTGGATTGCCATTCATCATTGTAATTCAGGATACTCATCCTGGATTGACATTCAGGATTGTCATGTATGATTTTTCCATCCATTATTGTCAGTCTAAATTACTATTTAGGATTGCTATTCAAGTCCTCCACGATGTAGCTCACGGGTGTCAGTCTGGTTTGTCATTCAGGATTGTCAATTAGGATTGCCATTCGGAAATGCCGTTTAGGATTATCATTTAGGATTGACAGTTCTGGATTACCATTCAGGATTGCCATGCAGGAGTTCAGCCTGGATTCTGGATTGCCATTCATCATTGTAATTCAGGATACTCATCCTGGATTGACATTCAGGATTGTCATTTATGATTTTTCCATCCATTATTGTCAGTCTGAATTACCATTTAGGATTGCTATTCAAGTCCTCCAGGATGTAGCTCACGAGTTTCAGTCTGGAGGGTTATTCAGGGTCACCATGCTACTAAAAACTTTAGTAGATTATCATTCCGGATTTCCAATTAGGATTGTTATTCTGGATTGTCATTCGGGACTGTAATCCTGTATTCTTATCCAGGATTGTCATTTAAGAATGCCATTTAGGATTGACATTTATTATTGTAATTTAGGAATTCCATTTGGGATTGTCAGTTTCAGATTGCTATTCAGGATTGCCATGCAGGATTGTCATTCGTCATTGTAAGTCAGGATTCTCATCCTGGATTGACATTCAGGATTCGCATGAATGATTTTTTCATCTATGATTATCAGTCTGAATAGTCATTTAGGATTGCTATTCAAGTCCTCCAGGATGTAGCTCACGAGTGTCAGCCTATAGTGTTATTCAGAATCGCCATGCTACTAAAAACTTTGGTAGATTATCATTCAGGATTTGCATTCAATATTGTCATCCTGGACTGTCATTCGGGATTATAATCCTGTATTGTTATTCAGGAATGACATTTAGGATTATCATTTAGGATTGCTGGTTTCATTTAGGATTATCATCTAAGATTGTCAGTTCCAGATTGCGATTCAGGATTGCCGTGCAGGAGTTCAGCCTGGATGCAGGATTGTCATTCGTCATTGTAATTTAGGATTCTTATACTGGATTGACATTCAGGATTGTCATTTATGATTTTTTCATCCATGACTGTCAGTCTGAATTGTCATTTAAGATTGCTGTTTATGTCCTTCAGGATGTAGCTCACAAGTGTTAGCCTGGATTGTCATTCAGGATTGCCATTTAGGATTATCAGTTCTAGATTGCGATTAAGGATTGCCATGTAGGAGTTCAGCCTGGATTCGGGATTGTCATTCATCTTTGTAATTCAGGATTCTTATCCTGAATTGATTTTCAGGATTGTCATTCATGATTTCTTCATCCATGATTGTCAGCCTAAATTATCATTTAGGATTGTCATTCAAGTCCTCCAGGATGTGTTATTCAGGATCGCAATGCTACTAAAAATTTTCGTAGATTATCATTCAGGATTGTGATTCAGGAATGCCATTTAGGCATGCCATTTAGGATTATCATTTGGGATTGTTAGTTCCAAATTGCCATTCAGGATTACCATTCAGGAGTTCAGTCTGGATTCAGAATTATCATGCATCGTTCTAATTCAGGATTTTTATCCTGGATTGATTCAGGCATGTCATTTATGATTTTTTCATGCATGATTGTCAGCTTAAATTTTTCCTAAGGATTGCCATTCAAGTCCTTCGGGATGTAGCCATTCGAGATTGTTATTCTGGATTGTCATTCAGGACTGTATTCCTGAATTGTTATTCAGGATTGTAATTCAGGAATGCCATTTAGGATTATCATTAAGGCTTGTCACTTCCAGATTGTCATGTAGGAGTTCAGCCTGGATTCAGGATTGTCATTCATCAGTGTAATTCGGGATTCTTATCCTGAATTGATATTCAGGATTGTCATTCATGATTTTATCATCCATGATTATCAGCCTAAATTATTATATAGGATTGTCATTCAAGTCCTACAGGATGTCTCTCACGGGTGTCAGCCTGGAATGTTATTCAGGATCGCTATGCTACTAAAAACTGCAGTGGATTATCATTCAGGATTTTTATTCAAGATTGTCATTCGCGATTGTATTCCTGGATTTTTATTCAGGATTGTGATTCAGGAATGCCATTTAGGATTATCATTTAGGATTGTTAGTTCCAGAATGCCATTCAGGAGTATTTCAGGTGTTCAGCCTGGATTCAGTATTATCATTCGTCATTGTTTTCATGATTCTAATCCTGGATTGATTCAGGCATGCCATTTATGATTTTTTATCCATGATTGACAGCCTGAATTGTTGTTTACGTTTGTCATTCAAGTCCTTCAGGATGTAGCCATTCGATATTGTTATTGTGGATTGTCATTCAGGACTATATTCCTGGATTGTTATTCAGGATTGTCATTCAGGAATGCCATTTAGGATTATTGTTCAGGAATGTCAGTTTCAGATTGCTATTCAGGATTGCCATGGAGGAGTTGAACCTAGATTTAGGATTATCATTCATCATTGTAATTTAGGACTCTCATTTTGAATTGATATTCAGGATTGTTATCTACGATTTTTTCATCTTTGTTTGTCAGCCTGAATTGCCATTTAGGATTGCTATTCAAGTCCTTCAGGCTGTAGCTGACGTGTGTCAGCCTGCAAGGTTATTCAGGATCGCTATGCTACTAAAAATTCTGGTAGATTATCATTCAGGATTGTCATCCTGGACTGTCATCCTGGATTGTCATTCAGGATTATCATTTAGGAGTATCAGTCTGGATTGTCATTCATGATTGGCATCCAGGATTCTGGGTTATTATTCAGGATCATCATTCAGAAATGCCATTTACGATTATCATTCAGGATTGTCGGTTCCAGATTTTCTTTCTGAATTTCCATACAGGACTTCAGTCTGGATTCAGGATTGTCATTCATCATTGTAATTCAGGGTCCTTATCCTGGATTGACATTCAGGATTATCATTTATGATTTTTTCATCAGTGATTGTCAGCCTGAATTGTCATTGAGGATTGCCATTCAAGTCCTTCAGGATGTAGCTTACGAGTGTCAGTCTGGAGTGTTATTCAGGATCGCCATGCTACTAAAAATGTTATTGGATTGTCGATCAGAATCGCCATTCAAGGTTGTCATGCTGGATTGTCTTTCAGGATCGTCTTCGCAGGATTGTAATCCTGGATTGTTATTCAGGATCGCCATCATGGATTGCTATTTGGGATCGCTATTCAGGATTTACTTTTAGGATCCTTATACTAAATTATCATTCAGGATTGTCAGCCTGGATTGTATTTTAGGATTGTCCTTCAGGATTGTCATCCTGAATTTTCATCCTGGATTGTCATCCTGGATTATCATTCTGGTTTGTCATCCTGGATTGTCATGCTGGGTTGTCATTCAGGATTGCGATCCTGGATTATCCTTCAGGATTGCCATTCAGGGTTTTCATTTTGGATTTTCATTCTATATTGTCATTCTACATTTCAATCCCTGATATCAGTTTCCAATTTCGAATCTCTGTAACCTGATAAAAATGGTTGGGTCTTATTCAAAACAAAAAAAAAATTAACAACTTTTGACCTTTAGTCAAATTTGTGCTCTACTTTTCATTTCGAAATATAGGAATGATTACATTTAAGAGGGGACTGGTTCGATTACGATTTTACATTTTATGACCCAAACTTTTATGTGAATCTTTACGAGTCAATAAAATGCATTTTTGATCTGGGGTTCGGTATACACTATTTTTTATAGCTTACGCAATATTTATCTAAGGCCACGGATATTTTGCAATAATTTTATTTATAATGAATTCTGAAAAAAAGGAGAGAAGGTATGTTGGTGGGTCACATGGTAAATGTTTCAGTAATCAAGGTCTTCGGGTCTATAAATAATGTGTTTCTGTTTTGTTGAGGGTGACGTCGTGCCTCGGGTCTGCGGGCCGATTGGACGCCACCGAAGCGTCGCGACGCACTTGACACGCGGGTTCAAGTGAACGCGAGCCTCGGATCGACGACACGAATTCACGCATTCCTTTCATCAGTTCAGGTGCGAACTGCCTATATTTTACAAACAAATGTTTTGAAAATTTTCTATTATAATTTAAATTCAAATTTGAATTTCCAAAAATTATTTGATATTTTAAAATCAATATGTAGAACAGGAAGAAATAAATTAAAAATTACCTTTTAAATGATAAATTTTTCAATAAGTGTTTTATACATTTGAAATTATTATGGCAGTTTATTTATGGACTATTCTTATAAAAAATAATAAGATAATTAATGCATGGATTATCCTATTATAAATATTTTATTTCCGGTTCGCTCCTGAAGTGAGTGACAGTTTTTTGGCTTAATTACAAATTACTACACGTGTATCCTGGCCAACGTGAGTAGGAAGGTTTTGACACTTCCTCTTTCATATGTTTTATATATATTTGAAAAATGAAGTGTGAATTGATTTAAGTTTAAATAATAGTTACAATATGTTTTCATAATATAGATACAAAGGGGGTGGCAAATATTAAGTAATATTTTTTATGAGTGTATATTCTTCAATGCTTCAAATTTTAAATCGTTTAATTTTTAATATAGGCAAATTCAGAATATTTCTAATTAAAAAATAAAATTATTCAATTTGGAAAGATAAAATGAAAAATTAGTTTTACATTTTTTAATTCCGAATGATTTAATTTGGAATAGATGCAACTTTTTATTGTAAATATATTTTGAATCCGAAATATTGTTTTTGAAAATTTCATGAACTTGAGTGTTTGAGTTTCGAATGCCGCAATCTTAATTACATATTTAATATTGAAAAGACTGAGCTTAAAATTATTATTTATTAAAGCTTTTTTATAATAAAATTTAATTCTTAGTGCTTATTATTCAAATTTAGATGGTACCATTTTAAGATTTTTTTCAATTTCAAACAGTAAAATTTTGAACGATTCCAGTATCAAATTTTTCAAATTTGAAAGCTTCAATTTGTACAGATACAATTTTTATTTTATTCTTATTTTTATTTGATATTGTCTACTGGAGATTGTTCAGTTTTAAAAATTTCATTTTTGATTACCTCAAATAACAAATTTTCTTATTTGACTCGCGACAAATTTCAAGGTTTTGAATTTCGAACATCAAAGGTTGTTGCTCGTTTAAATTTCATTCATTTCACCCTTCTCAAATTCAAAATTGTTGAAATTCGAATTTTTCAAGTTGAAATTTTGGATTTCCAAGCCTTTCGATTTATTACAGTTAAACTTGGAAAGTTTGAAATTTTGAGCTTAACCGTTTTTGAATGTTTATAAATGTTCATCATTTTTCATTTTGTTGTCCTTAAATTTAAAACTGTTAAATTTGTGAGAATTTGAAAGTTTATATTTTTAATACTTTCATTTTCCAATTTTGAAGGGCTTTTTATTAATTCTTTTCATTCAAATTAAAAATCATTTAGTTTGGAGAATACTAAGCTACAATTTCTTTATATTTGAACTTTGGTTGCTTGAATCTAAAATTATGAATAATTTAAAAGTTGTTCGTATAATTTTTGAATTTGGAATCTCTGAAATATTAAATTCTTCAGAATTTTCAACCTAAAAAAATGACTTTTCCTGGCATTTTCTAAAAAAATATCAAGTTTGTTTCAAAGTCGTTCCACTACATGTTCTTCAATAATATATAGATTGTCGACTTTTTTATAATCTTGGCTTTGTTCCTACATAGAAATAAAATTAGGTATGCTTTCGAAATTTGTAAGGGATCATCAAATTTTAGGGGTCGTTGCATTTTCAACAAAATATTTGAATTTGAAGCCAAAAAGACGAAATTTCTAGAAAATAGTTGAATTTTCAAGAAAAAATTATTTTCAACCAAGAAGCATTACTGTGTTAATATAAAAGATAAACTTCCAATCCAGAAAGACGAATTTTCAATAAAACAGTTAAATTTTCGAGCAAAAAAGATGACTTGACCAAAATAGTTGAAGTTTCAACAAATTGAATAAACTTTTAACAAAATAATTGAATTTTTTTATCAAATAGCTGAATTTTCTACCAAAAGAAGAATTTGGAAAAAAATACATGAATTTTGAACCAAATAGTTGAATTTACAAATGAAAAACGTAAGTTTCAAACAAAAATGGAACAGTTAAATTTTCAGTTTGGAAAATTACTTTTTAACAAGAAAAATGATTTTTAACTAATTGAACTCAATTAAAAAAAAAGACGGATTTTTAACAAAAAAGCTGAATCCACAACTAATTAAGTGAATTTTCAATAAACCAGATTAATTTTCTACCCAAAAAGACGAACTTTTAAAAAAATACATGAATTTTTTACCAAATAGGTGAATTTATTTTTGAATAAATAAACTTTCAACGAATCAGTTGAATTTTCAACCAAATAGCTGAATTTCTAGCCCAAAAAAGATGAATTTTCAAGCTTAAACATAACTTTCAAACAAAAATAGAACAGTTAAATTTTCAGTCTAAAATTACATTTCAATAAGAAAAACGATTTTAAAAAAATAAAATAGTTGAATCCTCGACCAAATAGATGAATTTTCAACTTATAAAGGATAAATTTTCAACCAAAGAGGTGAATTTCAGAAAAAAATGAATTTTTAACAAAGTAGTTCAACTTTAAACCAAATAGTAAAATTGTCAACCAAAAAAAGAATTTTCTACTAAGAAGATTAATGTTCTACAAAAAAACATGAATTTCCAACAAAATACACTGATTTTCAAAAGAATTTTTGAAGTCTAAAGCCAAAAAGACAAATTAACTACAAAAGAGTTGAATTTTCAACCCAAAAATATGATTTTTCAAGAAAGGAGTGAATTTTTTACCATGTAATAGAATTTTCAACCAAAAATATGAATTTTCTACAATAAGATTAGTTTTCAACCAAACAGTCCAAAGAGACGAATTTTCTATTAAACAGTTGAATTTTCAACCGAAAATATGGATTTTCAACAAAAAAGTTAATTTACAACCAAACAGTTGATTTTTAAAATAAAATGATGAATCTTCAACGAAGAAATGTATGTTTTACAAAGTAGTTCAACTTCAAACCAAGGAGTAGATTTTTCGACTAAAAAATATGAATTCTCAACGAAACATGTAATAGTTGATATTTCAACCAAACAAAATTTTAAGTGTAAATCAAATACAGCTGAATTTAACAAAAAAAACAAATTTTCAACCAAATATTTAAATTCTCAACCAAGAAAGATTAATTTTCAACCAAACAGTTGGATTTTTTAACCAAAAAGGATGAATTTTCATCGAAAATATCAACTTTCAACCAAAAAAATGAGTTTTTAACAAAATATTCAATGTTTTAACCAAAGATATGAAGTTTCAATTAAAATGATGAATCTTTAATAAAGAAATTAATTTTCAACAAAATAATTAAATTTTCAACCAAACAGTGCAGATTCAAGCGAAAAAGCGAGAAAGTTTAATTTTTTTAGCAGAGTCAACTAGAAATATTTTACCAGTGGCCTTTTGCTATGATAATTTGCAGGTGGACAATATTTTATATTGTTTAAACAAATTTAATGAACAAATGTATTGCTTGGCTATTTTTTAATAAATTAGGTTCGTTTTTTTCAGAAGAATTAAATTTGTTTAAATAATGTAAATTATTGTTTAACTGTGAATCATGATAGCAATAGACTATCTCTGAGATGCTTGTAGTTGATTCTGCTGGAAAAAACAAAATTTCCAAATCGAAAAATGCACAAATAATTAATTTTTCAACTAAATTTGTTCAAACTATGAACAATTGATGCCTGAGTGTAAAGTAAAACAGCAAGACATATGAGCAACATACTAGTTATTGATTCTGCTGAAAAAACGAAGCTCATCTATTAAAATTTTGCCAAACAATACATTTGTTTATTAAATTTGTTTAAACAATACATAACAATTATCTAACTATAAATTCTCAAAGCAAAGGACCATTTTTGTGATGTTTGTAATTGATTCTGCTGAAAAAAAATTTCTATATTGAAAAATTCTTAAATAATTAATTTGTTAACTAAATTTGTTTAAACAATAAAGAATTGAAGTCTGAAGTGTAAAGTAAAACATCAAGACATATTCGTAACCCACTAGTTATTGATTCTTCTGAAAGAAACGAAGCTCATCTATTGAAAAATAGCCAAGCAATGCTTTTGTTTATTAAATTTGTTTAAACAGTATACAGTAATGTCCAACTGCAAATTATCATAGTAAAAGGCCATTAGTGAAAGATTTATAGTTGATTCTGCTAAAAAACGAAACTAATTATTAAAAAACGGCCAAGCAATGCATTTGTTCATTAAATTTGTTTAAACAATACATTATTATTATCTAACTGCGAGTTCTCAAAGCAAAGGACCATTTCTGTGATGTTCGTAGTTGATTCTGTTGAAAAAACTAAATTTCATTATTGAAAAATGCTCAAATAATTAATTTGCTTAATATATTTGTTTAAACAATAAACAATTGATACCTTAGTGTGAAGTGAAACTGCAAGAAATATTAGCAACATACTAGTTATTGATTCTGCTGAGAAAACGAAACAGTTAAAATTTTTGCTTTATTAAATTAATACTGCTAGACGTTATCTTTAATGAGTTTTTGGCTCATCGTGGACCATTTTTGGTGAAATAAATTTTTTTTTACACTGAATGGCAGTCTTGAAGAGTCAACTCTTTTTTTCATTTTAACAATTCCTATAATTAATTTTGCAAGTAATGTTCAGGCAAATTGTATAATTAATTTTATTTCGAACTAGATAAGGATCATTCCACTTTATTTCGCCGAAGTCGGTCGCGGCCTAATTTTTTAAAATGTTGACACTAATTAATACTCAATGTTTTTTTAACTTAGTAATTACATAAAGTCAATAAGTGACTTCATATTTATTTAGAAATTTAATTTACGAAATGCAAAGTTACAGAAAAATGTCACATTTATGTCCATTATAGAATAGAGAAAAACTTAAATTCTAGAATGAAAAATTGAATTGAATCAAATGAGACGTAAACTGCAAAAGTAACCTCATTGGGAAATAATTTTATTTTATTATTTAGTTTTTTAAAATTGAAACTTGTCTCGTAAGCTTCTGATTTGGTCAGATTTTTCATAGTTGTAGCCCTTTTTCAACTTTTTATGCTGAAACTTAAAAATTTTCGTACTAAAAAAAATGGTGGTGGGGAGGCTCTTTTAGACTTCACCTAGAGGGACTTCAGTTTAATCAGACCTTAGAAGAGCAATCTGTTGGGCTATTATGAAAATTGATATTTTTTCATCTCCGGGAAAAACGGGCATTTTCAAATGGTCATAACTTTCTTTCTGCGAATGTGAACTGAATTTTTTATGAGTGATTTCTGAAGGGTTTTTCATGTCCTTTCATTCTATGAGGTCTATTGCTTTCAATTTTTCAATTTTTATAAACAAATTACCATGTAAAATGTTCATTTAACATTTTATACTCTTCGGGTACTTTCGATTTTTTAAAAGTATTTTTAAACGAAAGCTTGACTTTTTTCCGATAAAAATGTTGGTCAACATTTGGGACTGACAATAGTTATGCGGTTATGTAAATATAACCTAGCGAAACCCTCCCTCGCGCGCACGGTCAGTCAAGCCAGTCCAACCGGGGACTTGGCTGTGTGCATGATTTCCAAGCGGAGCTGCACTAAATTCATCATAATTTATTTAGTTCGCCTTTTTTTCGCACATTGTTTGCTTCTCTGAACTTGAGGCTTTTTGACTGTCTTCAGAAACAGATAATGTTCTGTTGCGAATGAAGTTTTTTTCAGTTGCAATTGTCCGTTTTCGTTTGAAATGAATGCGTGGTATTTTAGGGTGCCGGGAATTGTAATTGCTTCAGTGAATCTAGTTTCCAGTTTTTTGATCATTTCTATGTCATTTTCTTTCGAACTGAAAAGAATAACTGTTTCATTTCAATGATTCTTAGCTCATTCGAATAACTCCATTGCAGTTAGGATCGGATTCTGTGTTGAGCGCTGCAAGTTAGCTTTTGCCGCAAGTCTTTTCAAATTTCCACCAATCCCGTCACCTGGACCTTTTCCATGTGCAGTTGCTTGAAAATGTGTTTCTGTAGGAATTCCAAAATCTTTTTCGTGATTTAGAAGTTTGCTGAAGGCATATTTATTTTTTAAATGCTGCTCAGTTTCGTCTGTTACATAATAACTTTTGTTGACAACGCTGAATTTCATCTTGAGGTTCTCAGTGATGCGATTTTGAAATGTATATACAGTTAGTGTCATGACTTAAACAATCCGCGATAATTGCCATGCTCAAATGCTTCATTTCATTCTCTTCTTTGTAATAAATAACTAATCTAAATATAGTAGCTTGATTATTATTCCAATGGAAAACTTGTGCAGCATTTTGAATCGTGAAAGCATAATTTTCAGCAAAGTCAAGCAAAAATAAGAACTCTCCTTCTTTTAGTATAACTCAAAGGTGCTTTAGAAGCAAACCTTGTTGTTTCGCATAAAATGCGTGAGGCTCCAGGTTTTCAAGTTTAGTGCAGAGTTCTTCCACGAAAGCATCAGTGTCTGCTATTTCGGTCTTCAAAGTGCTTGTATCAGTTTGCTGCCAAACTTGATATGTCACTGTGTCGACACTATTGACGTCCAATAGATAAATCGGGTACTTTTGAAATTTTCAATGTCAGGACAAGATTCGCATTTGTTAAAATGACAAGCATCAACGGGTTCACTGCACATGATTTCTTCCAGGCAGTCGTGGTAATCTGATAATTGTCTGTCAGTCCCCTCAGTTAAATATTTGAATCAATCGCATTTGACATTAATTTTACGTTTTCATGATAAAAGCAGACACAAACATTGTGAGTTCCACTTGCTCCAACTAAAACACAGTGGTTTGGTCTTAGTTGTGCGAATTTTAAAAATCCGATCTTCACATTTTCGTGTTGGGTTAGAAATTTGGCATATAATTCTGAAAGACTGCACAGAATCAGTCTTTTCTGTATTTGCTCACGAGTACCGTCTAATTTTTTGACAGATATGAAATCTTTCTTACCTGGTATCAGTTGACTATTATCGTCATCTTCGTAGAAGTTCCATACCGAATTTTCAGTTTCTTCTGCCAATTTTTCCCCTCGCTTGGCTTCCGGAAAAGTCAAAACTCCACTTTTGGCAACTAAGCCTTTTGCTTTTCTAGTTTCACGTTCAGATGCACTGAATTCTCGGATGATTTCTCTGCGACTCCAAGACTTAGGCGCAAGCGTGACTAGATAAATATTTTCTGAATATGCAGTGCCCCTCTGCTCTAATTTTCCTTCTATATGATTCAGGACTTTGAGACCTGCCAAGTGATTTTCATTATTGCATCCTTCTTTTTTATTTCTAATTGGCAAACAAAAATCTGGGTCCTTTCTTATCTCTTCCTCTACATTAATACCAGGCTCATCTACAACTCTGGATGGCTGTAAATTGAGATTTTTACATGCTTTTCTACAAGCACAACATATTTTAATGCCTTTCGACAAATCAGGAAACGCTTCTTACTGATTTTCCGTTAGAGGCCTTAAATTAGTTCCTTTTCCATGTTTGTCCTTTACGAGAAGGATTTGCAGATTTGCTGCGAAAACTTTGCTTCGAAGACATGGTCAGCGCGAGATGACCATGCAAGGTCTTTAGGAATCTCACTTTG
>JAUMHM010000078.1:42237483-42270132 GCA_032362435.1 Melikaiella ostensackeni | reverse complement strand
ACGCTTATTCTACAGGTGAAAAAAATTTCATGTAGATCTAGAGAGTGGAAGTTGTGCAATTAAATAAAAACCACTCCTTACCATATACTCAATGAAAACTTTACGAATTTTTTTAGAAAAAACTGTGCAGTAAAGAAAAATTTTTGTTCGAGCAAATATTCTTCGTTTGCTTTCTAGAATTCATATGATATTTTTCATAAAAATTTATAGAAAAATGCGCACCTTGACCATAATAGCTCAACAGATTGGTTCTGAATCAACCCACGAAATTTGATCTATTTTTTTGAACAGTAAATTCCTAATTTCAACCCCTGTGCGGTTGGTGGATTTCAGTCCGCTTCTGGAAGAGCCCCTGCTGCACTTTGAGGATATCTAAAATCTGGCAAGGTAGAAGGGAGAAGGGAGAATGGAAGAGCGAAGCGGATGTTGGGTCGAGCTGAGATTGGGGGTTGCAAAGAGGGCGAAGGGCGGAATCAGGAATTCGTAAAACGGCGTAGCTTGTGCTTTCGCTACCTCATGGAATGGGTCGTAATGCGCGCAAACACATAACCTTAAAAACAAGGGAGGTGAGGCGACGAGGTCAGGCTGTGTAAGGGATAGTAGGTTGTTCGTTACTCGCGAGCAAGGGATGGAGCGAGAGGAAAAGGGGAAGAGAGAAAGAGAGGAGGAAAGGGAGGAAGAGAACCACGGCCTCTGCCGTAAACGAAACGACGCCGCTGACGACATTTGGAACAGATAATGGTGAGAATGTGCCGCGGGGGTGAATGAACCGAGGGTCGTACTGGGTTCGGTTGGGTTGGGTTGGTATCACATCAGCTATCGATCTTACCTATAACGCTGTGTGGCCCCCGTTGTCTTCCCATTCCACGACTTCCTTCTCTTTCCCACCCCCTCATCCTGCGTCGCATCGCTTCCACTTTTCCGTGTTTCCCTTACCCTCAACTCCTTTTTCAATTCCTTCATCTTTTTCCCCGTCTCCTATTCTTCATTCTTCTGCAGCCTCCTTTCTTTACCATTTTTGTTTTTTTAACTTTTTGCTGCGACCACCGGTACCGTCTCGTGCGTAGAGATACACTCGCGAGCTCAGCGAGATGTTAATTTTCCGGAAAATTATTTTCCCGTGGAAGCCTGCTCGGGAGACTGACCCAATTCGTCCTCGGGGCTCTCGTTCTCCAAGGATGGTGTGTGGAGAAACATGATATTAAAGAGTTTGGTATTCAGTGCCAGAATCGTGTAATGATTACAAAACTTCAGGAATAGATGCAGGATACACGGGAAGGAATGTGAAACTACACTGTAATCATTGGAAAAATTGATTTCTTCTGCATAAAACCACAGTGAACCCGAGATATCAGACCGTTGCATATTATTATGATTATCAACTTCAGATCAAAATGATCTACTTTTTCGGATCCAAAAATAATTATTATACAACTTCATTTATATCTGCTGTTCGGCAGTTGTTATACTTTTCACTGAAAATCGTAAGTCATGATCGACATGATGTTTATGAAACTAAAGCGGGGATATCATGATCAAATCATGTCCGTCTATACATGCGTATTAAAGCTTAAATAAGGTTCTGGGATTTTTTTTTCTTTCTAAAAGTTTTCTACAAATTAACCCAGTTCCGGCTGCCACTTCTAGGAGACATACCATTTCCTAGGACCAACAGAAAATGTTGTACAAAACGTTGAATTTTCAACAAATAGATCGATTTTATACTAAAAAGGATAAATTTTGAACCAAAAATGGAAAAGTCAAATTTTCATTTAAAAAATCATTTTTCAACAAAAAAAAATTCAACAAAATAGTTAAATTTCCAACGAAGGAGATGAATTTTCAATTAAAATGATGAATCTTCACCTAAAATAGTTAATTTTTAGTTAAAAAAATTAAATTTCAACCAAGGGACACGAGTTTTCAACAAAATAGTTAGCTTTTTAACCAAAGAGATGAAATTTCTACTGGAATGATCAATCTTCAACCAGAAGAATGAGTTTTTAACAGAGAAGTTCAACTTTCAACCAAGTAGTTAGATTTTTAAATGGACGTATGCAAAAAAAAATCGATCCGATTTTAAAGCGTTTTTGACGTGAATCGAATGTCGGATTTTCCGACATTCGACGTGGGCAAGATCCGATCGTTTCTTTTCCGATTCGATTCTGAGGCCAGTCGAATTGGAACTATCACGTTCGATTCGACAGAATGCACGCGTCTGTCATCAAATAAAAAGATGAATTTTCCACCAAGGAGATTAATTTTCTACCAAAAAAAGATGAATTTTCAACTAGAAAAGAAAAATTTTTAACCAAAAATGGAATAGTTAAATTTTCATTTGAAAAAAATGAATTTTCAAGCTGAAAAAAAGAATTTCCAACAAAATGATTAAATGTTCAATTGAAGAGACAAGTTTCCAACTAAAATTATGAATTTTCAATAGAAAAAGTGAATTTTTAACAAAGGAGTTCAACTTTTAACCAAGTAGTTGAATTTTCAACAAAAAAAAAGAATTCTCAAGAAAAATGTAATAGATGATATTTCAACAAGAAATTGTTCTCATTTTCAACAAAACAGTTAGATTTTCACCAAAAAAGATGAACTTTCAACAAAATAATTGAATCCTTAACAAAAACCGATTAATTTTCAACTAAAAAACATAAATAATGACAATTTAAAATAAATAATAATTCAATGAATAAAATAATAATTCAATAATAATAAATAAATAAAGTAAATGATAATTTTCAACAAAATAGACTTTGAACCAACGAGATGAATCTTCAATAAAAAAAATAGAATTTCAACAAAATAATTAAATTTCCAACCAAATGATGGAAATTTAAACCAAAAAAGATAAATACTTAACCACAGCCAAAAATTAAAATTTTCAAGTAAAAAGATAAATTTTTGACCATGAATGGATTTGATACATTTTTGATTGACAGAATTAATTTTGCAACAAAAAAAACGAATTTTCAACAAAATAGTTAAATTTTCAACCAAACAGTTGTACTTTTAAACAAAAAAATTAAATATCTGCCACAAGAGATGAATTTTCAAATCAAAAAGACGAATTTTCAATCAAGAGTTGAATTTTCAACCAAGAAAGATTTTTCAGTCAATAAGAAAAAATTTCAACCAAATCGTTAAATCTTCAAGCCGAGAGGCGAAGTTTCTACACAACAGCTGAATTTGTAACACGAAAATATACATTTTTAACAGAAAAAAAAAGAATTTTCAACATAATGGTTAAATTATCAATTAAAGAGATGAATCTGTAGCAAAATAGTTTAGTTAACTTTTTAACTAGAAAAGATAACTTTCCAACCGGAAATGATATAATCAAATTTTCAGTTAAAAAAATTAATTTTCAACCAAAACAAACAAGTTTTTAACAGAATAGTTCAATTTTCAATTAGAGAGGTGAATCTTCAACCAATTGGTAATTTTTTTTAGCAATAAAGAGAAATTTTCAACTAAATAGTTCAATTGTCAGCTAAAATTATGAAGCGTCAACCAAAAAAATTAATTCTTAACAAAGAAGTTCAACTTTCAACCAAGTAGTTGAATTTTGGAAAAAAAAGGAATTCTCAAGAAATAATGAAATAGATGATATTTCAATCAAAAATTGTTTTGATTTTCAACAAAACAGTTAAATTTTTACCAAAAAAGACGAACTTTCAACAAAATAGACGAATTTTCAAATAAAAAAAATAATTAATAGTAATTTCAAATAATTATAAAAAATAAATGATAATTCAATGTATGAAAAAATAATTCAATAATAATAAATAAATAAATGAAGTGAATAATAATTTTCAACAAAATATTTAAACTTTCAACCAAAAAGACGAATCTTCAAGAAAAAAAATTAAATTTCAACAAAATAATTAAATTTTCAACCAAATAATTAAAATTTTAACCGAAAAAGATTAATATTTAACCGAAGCCAAAAAGTTGAATTTTCAACTAAACAAGATAAATTTTCGACCACAAAAGGAATTGATACATTTTTGGTTGACAGAATTAACTTTTAACAAATAAAAATGGAATTTTCAACAAAATAGTTGAATTTTCAACCAAAGAGATGAATCCTTAACCAAACTCGATTGATTTTCAACCAAACAGTTGTACATTTAACCAAAAAAGATTAAATATCTGCCAAAAGAGATTAATTTCCAAATCAAGAAGACGAATTTTCAACCCAGAGTTGAATTTTCAACCAAATAGTTTAGTTAATTTTTTAATTAGCAAAGATAACTTTTCAACTAGGAATGACATAATTAAATTTTTAGTTAAAAAATTAATTTTCAACTAAATAGTTCAATTTTCAATTAAAGAGGTGAATCTTCAACCAAATAGTTAATTTTTTTAACTCAAAAAGAAAAATTTTCAATTTAATAGTTGAGTTTACAGCTAAATTTATGAATTTTCAACCAGAAAGATTAATTTTTAACAAAGGAGTTCAACTTTTAACCAAGAGGTTGAATTTTAAGCACAAATAAAGAATTCTCAACAAAAAATGTCATAGTTGATATTTCAACCAAAAATTATTTTGATATTCGAAAAAACAGTTCAATTTTCATTAAAAAAAGATGAACTTTCAACAAAATAGTTGAATCCTAAACCAAAACAAATTAATTTTCAACTAAAAAAGATAAATAATAATTAAAAATGGATAATGAAAAATAAATTATAATTCAATGCATAAAATAATAATTCAATAATAATAAATAAGTAAATAAAGTCAATGATAGTTTTTAACAAAATAGTTAAACGTTCAATAAAAGAGATGAATCTTCAATCAAAAAAATTAATTTTCAACAAAATACTTAAATTTTTAACCAAATAATAACAATTTTACACCAAAAAGGATTAATACTTAACCAAAAATATAATAGACTTTTCAAGCAAAATGATAAATTTTTAGCCATGAAGATTAATTTTATACTAAAAAAGGCGAACTTTTAACCAAATAGATGCATTTTCAACTAAAAAAGGTCAATTCTTAACTAAAAATGGAATAGTGAAATTTTCAGTTAAAAAAAATTCCAAATAAGAAAAATAAATTCTTAACAAAATCATTAAATTTTTAATTAAAAAAATGAATTTTTAGCAAAGGAGGTCAACTTTCAACTAAGCATTAAAATTTTCAGCCGAATAGTTGAATTTATAATCAAAAAAGATCAATTTTCGACCAAGAAAGAAATAGTTACATTTCTGGTTGAAGGAATTAATCTTTTACGAAAAAAATGAGTTTTCGATAAAATAATTAAATTTTCAGCCAAATAGATGAATCCTTAACCAGATTAGATTGATTTTCAACCAAACAGTTATACTTTTAACTAAAAAAAGTTAAATATCTGCTAAAAGAGATGAATTTTCAAATGAGAAAGATGAATTTTCAACAAAGAGTTGAATTTTCAACGAAGAAAGATTTTTCAGTCAAGAAAAAAGTTTTTAAACCAAATTGTTGAATTTTCAGTCCGTAAATATAAATTTTTAACCACAAAAATAAAGGAATTTTCAACATAATACTTTTGAATTTTAAGGTGGGACAAAAATGCCAATTTTCTTATATTGGACTATAAATCTGTATGGCTCTGGAAATTATTATTCTTGCTTTTTAAAAGTCAATTGTTATACCACAAACAAGTCTTCGTGTGGAAAAATCTCATGGCAGTCTGGTGTCAGGTCTGGCCCAGGTTTGGCCCAGGTCTGGCTTTACTTAGACCGTCTAGCCTGGAAGGTCAGGTTCTGCCCAGGACTGGGGCTGCACAGCTATCCAAGAACAAAAAAGTTCTAAGTTCGGTCTGGAATGTCTCGTCTGGCCCAGGACTGGTGCTGATCAGCTATCCCGGAACAAAAAAAGTTCTAGGCTCGATCAGTAAATTTTTCCTCGATATATTCTGAAAAAGTTGCAGGGTTTCCGAAATGATCGAAAATTAGACATTCACACTAACAAAACAAGACTTTTTTTCTCTTGACCTTGACATTCTGGTCTGGTCCAGGTTTGGCGCTGATCAGCTAGCCACGAATCAAAAATTCTAAGTTCGGTCTGGAAGGTCTAATCTGGCCCAAAACTGGGCCAGATCACCTATCCAAGAGTAAAAAAGTTCTGAATTCGATCAGCAAATTTTTTTTGACATATTTCGAGTGACCTACGGGGTGTCTAAAATGATAGAAAATAAATTCACATTATCGAAAAGAGACTTTCTTTCTTATCACCTTGAAAGTCTGGTCTGTTTTAGGTTTGGCGCTGATCAGCTAAATACACTAATAGTAAAAAATAATTTATATCTAATTCATTGAAAAAATTAAGTTTCTTCGCTAGCAATTGGTTTTTATTGCATGTCCCTCAGCTTTGATATTATTCTTATATATTATGTTATATTATATTATTATATATTATATATAACATATTATTATATATTATATTATATTATATATGTTGATATAATATTGCTCTTTTTTAGTCGAAATTTCGTGTAGTTTGTTGAAAAATCCTCTTTTTCTAGTTTTTTCACTCAAATGCAAACTGAATTAATAGAACGCAATAAGAAAATCCAACTATTTTTTGGCTGAAAGTTAATTCTTTGATTCCTTTTTTGTAGAAAGCTAATTCTTTTTGTCTGAAAAGTCCACTGTTTTTCTTTTTTGAAAAATCGTCTTTTTAGGCTGAAAATTCAACTATTGTGGTGGGAATCCTTTTTTTTGCCTCGAAAATTTAACAATTTGGTTGAAACTTTTTTTCTTTATTGACTGAAAAATATTTCTTAGTTGAAAATTCGTCTTTTTGGTTTGAAAATTCATCTCTCTTGGTAAAATTTCCATATTTTTTGATTGAAAATGCAACTGTTTGTTGAAATATCAATCTGCTTTCGTTGAGAATCCAACTATTTTGTTGGAAATTCATCCTTTTCGGTTGAAATATCAACTATTACGTTTTTTGTTGAGAATTCATATTTTTTGTTGAAAATTTAACTACTTGGTTGAGAGTTTCACTCCTTTGTTAAAAATTCATTCTTTTAGTTAAAGGTTCATCGTTTCAGTTCAATATTCATATCTTTAATTGAACGTTTTACTATTTTGTTGAAAATTACTTTTTTTTGGTTGAAAATTAATTTTTTCAACTGAAAATTTAACTATTCCATTTATGGTGGAAAATTGATCTTTTCTAATTGAAAATTCAACTTTTTGGTTGAAAATTTATCTTTTCTGGATGAAAATTTAACTATTTGGTTGAAAATTTGAGTATTTTGTTGCAAATTCGTCTTGTTTGGTAGAAAATTAATCTTCATGCTTGAAAATTTAACTACTTGGTGGAAAGTTGAATCTAATCGTCGGACATGACTAACCTATGACTTTTAATAAAAACTTTAAGAACTGCCACTCGACAGATGTGAATAAAGTTGTGTAAACATTAATTTTGAACTCCCAAAAGTGGATCATTTTGATCTGAAGCTGATTATCAGAATGATAAGCAACGGTAGTGGTAGTGTTCTATTGGGAACTCGGCTGAGTTCACAGCAGTCCAGTAATCATTCCTCGATCCACTGCATTCAATAACATTCGACCAGCACCGAACCGAAGCTTGCCTGGCATGATGTTATTTTTTCGACTTTTTCGACTTTTTTTCGGCTTTTTCTGTTTCAGCAAATAAACATTCATAATTTAAAATTTTAAACTTAGTGTACTCGTATACATGAGTAAATTTAAGTATATAAAATAAAACGTGACTATATCGACACGTCAACATTCGCCGCTCTGTGTCTTTGTTAATTCTTTGTGGCTGATCATTCTTTACTGTTGCGAGTATATGACTGATTCCTGTTCTGGACTGAACTCTGTACAGTAGGGTCGTTGCATCGGTTTTGGCCACATTAAGAAATTTTCCTTCTATGAATGCTCATAATTAGTTAACTATGACATTTCAAATAAAAGTAACTGGTTTAATATACTTCTTGGAGGCCGTCGTTCACGAATTGTAGCCGCCCATAAATAAAAAATGCATTAACAAATTGGAAAGATGTGGAAATTTAAAAGACTCGGATTTCTACAGTGTTGGCCACTTATGTGCTACTTTTGGCCACGTCTTGCACCAGTTTTGGCCATAATGATAATTTGAAAGGTGAGAAATTATAATTTTGGAATAAAAGGATGTGGTAGCATAACATGAATTAATATTGAATGTAAAGAAACGTATTTATTAAACAATAACTTTCATCTATTATTTTCTTATGAAATAATGCACTGGTGCATTACAACTTATAAAACGACTCGAATAATCTTTTACTACTTGTTTTTTTTTCTTAATATTTTTTTTTTGTGTACCTAGTTTAGCTAGGTACACAGAAGGTACTAGTCTTTCTTTCCTTTTCTAATCAGAGTCTCTTTTCTTATTCTTTTCTCTGAATTGGTTTTTATCTTTAAAATTGACGAAAAATAATTTTTAATAATTAAAAATCTTATTTTTGTCGAAAAGGACCCAAAAATTAAAAGCAATTCCTAGGTCAAAAAATTGTCCCACCTCCTGAAATCTATAAAAATATACCCATACCGGATTTTTAGCTTGTGTATTTTAACAAAATTTCAACCACAACAAAATAGTTACAGTTGACAAAAATCGACTAAAATAGCTTTAGTTTAACAAACTTCAACATTTCATTTTAAAAAACGTTTGTTTCTAATTAAGGAACAATATTAAAGTAAGTGCTATTTTAGTCTACTTAAATCGATTTTTTCTTTTTTTTTCGGAAAAATTTGTTAAAATACGCTATTTAAACATCTGGTAAGGGTATACTTTTACAGATTTCAGAAGGTAGAACAATTTTAAACTATGAACTATTATTCATATTTTCCGTTGTTTTCGAGAAAAATGAGATTTTTAATCGTTAAAAATAATGTTTCTTCAATTTTAGAAATAAAAACCATTTTTTCTTTACTTTGAAGCTCCGGAACCTAAATATTCTCATGCAACATGTTCTTTGCATTGTTATTGAACTAAAAACGAACATTTACGAAATAAAATGTTGAAGATTGTTGAAATACAAGCTTATTTAGTCCATTTTCATCGATTTATTCTATTTTTTTGAAAAAATTGTTGAAAGTACCCAAAATAAATGAAAAGTAAGAGTATACTTTTATTGATTATAGAAAGGGTAACAATTTCGAACCATGAACTGCATATTCATATTTTGCGCCGTTTTCAAGAAAAATAAGATTTCTAATTGTTAAAAATAAAAAAATCGTTTTTCTCAAAAAGGCGTAGTACGATTTTTTTATTTCTTGGATTAGAATAACCGCAAGGTATCTACGAAATGTGCAAGAAAGAGAAACTGGATGTGCAAGCACTTTTGGGTTGAGCTTAATCTCAATTTAAAAATTTTAGAATTTGATGACCGAAGGTGGGTCAATATTCCTTTAGATTTATAAATATGTTCCACTTTTGGCCATTCTATTTTATTTAATGAAAATGCATTTATTTACAACTTTGAATGTTATTAAATCGCAGTTAAAGTGTAACCTAACCTATAAAACCATACTCATCTGTGTAACTACGTTTCAACTCACAAATAATCATTTATAAGAGTCGTACATCCTTACCTTTCGAAAGCAGGTACTCCAAGCTTTGGGTCACTTCTGATCAAACTTATATCTTTTAGCAATTAAATTAGATTTTAATGAGTCGCCACTGCTCTATGACTGTATGAAAACTGTCACGCGTCAAAAGTACTTTCGGATAGGAATTCATTCCGAGACATTACAAACTATTCCGAAATCTGTATCCGAACCTGTCCGAATCAATTCGAACCAATCCGAAGAAAGTTGTACATTTCATTCGATCCAAATCGCTTAAAAATTAATCCAGCTCGACCCGCTTCAATGCGGAATTCCAATCCGAACCATTCCAAACCAAGTTTTCAATCCGAATGAATCCGAAATCTGTATCCGAACCAATGCGAATGAATCCGAACTAATCCGAAAAAGTTTTGTATTTTCTTCGATCCAAATCGGTAAAAAAATTATTTCGACTCAATCCGAACTTCCAATCCAAACCAATCCGAACCTGCCCGAAGAAAGTTCTACATTTCGTTCAATCCAAATCGGTTAAAACTTAATCCGACTTAATCCGCTTCAATTCGTAATTCAAATCCGAACCATTTCGAAACAATCGGTACCAAGTTTTCAATCCAAATGAATCCGAATCATTCCGAAATCTGTATCCGAACCAACACGAGAAAAGTTCTGTATTTCCTTCGATCCAAATCAGTGAAAAAATTATTCCGAATCAATCTGATTGATTCGGATTGGAAGCTCGGATTGAATCAGATTGAGTTGGAATAATTTTTTTACCGATTTGGATTGAAGGAAATACAGAACCTTTTCGGATTGATTCGGATTGGTTCGGATACGGATTTCAGAATGATTCAGATTGGTTTGGAATGATTCAGAATGAATTTCTACCTAAAACTTTCGCCAGGTCCAAAAATGCATTGGAATTTTTATTTCGAATTTTCATGCTCTCACCCCCCAAATTTGTTCGAATTCACAACAAAATTAAATGCGTATTTTTTTGAAAAAGAAAAGATATTGAGAGGTTCCACAAGCCGCATGAAATTTAACACGTATTTCTCATAAGGAAAAAGGACGTTTTTGTAAATTTAATTCAGAATCATCAATATCAGGTGTATCAAGTTGAAGCTCAACATTCCTTTCCACAATTAGCCCAAGAATAGAAATCAAAAATTACTTTTTGAATTTTATCCTCATAAGTCTGTTTTATAGGTTTCCAAAAAAACCCCACAAGTGAAAAATTGAATTTTGCGAGTTTTTGGGGCTAATCATTATTTTTTCGCGGTTTTTTAAATACAAATTGTTTCTTATACATAATATATTTTCTTCTGATAATTAGATGTTTAAATGAATTGTTTAAGCAATTTATTATAGTTTATAGCAATTTTCTCTTTGAATAGACGTAGAAAGTCGCGGATTTTTTTCAACTTCTTTAACTTTTCAGTTAGAGCGAGGCAATAATTATTTAAAGTTGACAAAAATTATTGTTTCAACAATTAATTATCAATAATAACAATATTCTTCTAGAATAATGCTAGAAAGTTGCAGGTTTTTCTGAAATTTTCAACTTTCGTCCACTTTTCACTTAGAATGAGGTAATAATTGATGCAATTTAACAAAAAATTTTGTTTAAACAATTTATTATTGTTCAGAACTATCTTCTCTCAGAGTAATGCTAGAAAGTTGATGTTTTCTTCTGAAATTGTTAGCTTTCCTTTCACTTTTTAGTCATAAACAAATAATGAATAAGCATCAAAAAAGATCATTTTTTAAATAATATTTTTTTCTGAATGAGGTATTTTTACTGTTTTGCTAATGTTTTGAAAATGTTAATTTGAACAAAAAGATTTTAAAAAATAATTCAATTTGATGGTCATTTATTATTTGCCCATAGAATATAAAATACCACTAATTATGAAATCCTTTTTCATTGTATTTTATAGAAAAAATACAATGAAAAATGATTTTGTAATTAGTGGTATTTTCTTCTTTTAAATTTTTTTGGTGTCTTCTGAACCCCTAAATAGGGGTAAGTTCTTGAAATTTAAAAAAATCAAAAGCGATGCTCGCTTTGGTTTTCAATGACGAGTAATTTGATACCTGTAGCATATTTCTTCTCCAGGTCGCTGGGCAGGTCTAAAGAATAAGCTAACTTTGCGGTCACTTTTTGAATTAATGAAAAATATACTATTTTTAACATGCAGACGCACCATCAGCCATAATAAATCGATCGATATCGATGAAGCTTAGCATAGATGTAGTATATAAGGTGTACATATGCCGCTTTTTCAGGAGGAAGTGATCCATAAACATATCATGGAGTTAAACTTGAATCTATGAAAAAATATGGTATACTATTTTTAATGTGCAGACATACCGACAGCCAAAACCAGTCAGTCGATTTGGATAAAGTTTGCATAGATGTAGTAAATAAGGTGTACATATGCCGCTTTTTCAGGGGAAAGTGATCCATAAACATATCATGGAGTTAGTAATAGATTTAATACTTTCACGATGATTCATTATAGTAAAAAGGAGATTTGCGGGTATCAATCGTGTGCAAAACTACGAATCTTGCCGACGATTTGTTAACATTCCAGTTCAGTTCTTCAGGGCTAATCTGAAACTAAAGCTTCAGGTTATGTTCTTCTTATATATACTCTCTGCGTTGCCTGTGATTGGCCTGAGCGCCCCCTGTAGGGATTGGTCGAACCTGATTGTCTAATCAAGTCTTTTTCAAAAAACTCGGAAAGAAGGAAAGCCAAATTGGATTAGTATTATATCCATTGCCCCTATTGATGTTATTGTTTTACATGTTGGCTCACCGCTCTCCCGGTTTCTCCAATATAGACTTTACCACAAGAGCAAGTGATTTTATATACTCCCGGATCACTGAGAGGTGCCTTTTTACTTTTAGGGTTGTTTAGAAGTTGTCCTATTTTCGCATGTGGTTTAAATATGGTTTGGATGTTGTGTTTGTTGAGAATTGAGAGAATTGAGTCAGACTAAAACATTTCACGCAATCAGCACTAGCTGAGCATCATATCGAAACAGGACATAGCATTTTATTTAACAAAACAACCGTCATCGCGAAAACGTACAATTTTTTTCCAAGAAAACATAGAGAAGCAATCGATTGTCGACCTTTCGATATATCGATGGCCGAACATCGCTTGAACTTTTTTCGATGTTTTCACTAAAAATCTTTTTCTTTTATTGCCGTGAGGCGCTAAGTCTTCCAAAGGACACCAAATGTATTCTATTATTAAAATAAGTTCTTGTATGCTCGTAAACTTGATATTTATTTAAATTAAAAAATATTTAAACATTGATGATTGTACAACGATATATCGATGTTTGATTTTGGACATCGATGTTTTGTTTTCGATGTATCGATGTTTTTAAACATCGACCTTTTCGTTTCGATGTTCCATCACTAATTTTGACACCCTAAGCTGGATCTCTCCGTATGATTTGAATTGGAATTGGTCAATTAAGCCCCGTAGAAATTTCAAAAGAAATAAAGTTGAATTTTTCTAGTACTTTTCTTCAATAAGGGTCCTGCTGAAACAGGACGTATTGTGAACTTCCTGATACTATAGTTCCATTTTGGCTGTAGTGGCAATTTTTTAAAAAGTTGGTACTTTATAGCATTGATTTATCTCACATCCGGTTCCTTACACGAAGAAAACTGTATTTCAAGAAATAGGTATAAAAAATATGGATATTACCTCATAATATCTAGATATCATCGCACAACATCTCTATTTTTTTAATATATGAAGTACTACTGGTTGATAGCTGATGATTCTAACGTTATTACAATCTGTGATGTTAAATATAAGCATCTGAGATATTAGAAATGTAGCTAGTATGGCGAGCATGACAGCGTCTTGGCGTGATTTGGTATTAATTACCTTATTATTACTGACCTGATTTTGGACTTTAGTTTTCTTTGCGTGTATGTCGGATTCATGTTTCAGTAAGTATGGATTTTTTATACTGCATGACTACAAAATTCGAAGCAAAGAAAGCCTAACTTCTGAATAAAAAGACTTTGACTTTCCAACAGAATTTTCTGAACATAAAATTACTTTCTTTACAGATTACTAGAATCATTTTTTGAATATGGATGTAACAGATGTAAGCAGGTTACTATCAAAACGGGAAGTTGAAAACTGGAAGACTCCACAATAAAAAGTTCGAAAATACGTTTCATGTTTCATAAGTATTAGCAAATTCGGAGCATTCACTCTTCGTATGCAAACAAATGTAATTTCTGTGAAGTAGGCTTGCATAGAGAAGAATTCAAGAATTACAGAATTTCAGATTTTAATGTAAAAAATCAATATTTTTTCTGTTTTATTCAAAACCTGATCTTTCCACGAAGCTCCAATCCACAATAAAGTAACACACTTTTTGAAATGTTCCTTAACATGTTTAAAATTCCCAATGTGGTTCCAATTTTTATTAGTTTAAAAATTGCAATGCAAATTAATTCAAATTCAAAGAATCAAGTACTGAAAACAATAGACCAATGTTCACTTTTTCGTTAAAATCTGATATTCTTTAGTATGGAAGTAAGATACATAAACAACCACACATGTCGCAACTACAGAAAATAGTAAAATATGGTACAACTACATCTGTGGCTCCTACAACCACATAGTTGTTTGTATGAGTGTCCAGTGATAAGGTCTCAACTGTGCGGTTGTCGCAACCATACGCTGTGGTTGTCACAATCACACAGTAAATGTTCTCATCAATAGGATGTACCTGTTACAACTAGCATTGCTGATTGAAGAAAAAATCTACATTAGTTATTCATAAGTATTTATTTGAATTATAGAAGCATACAAGAATAAGAAGAAATAGGGTGACAAGATCTGTCAACATCACACATTGTAAATCCTAATGTCCAAGCTAATTCATACACGCGCGGATATATGAAATTGTCAGTTATTCATATATCCATCCAGAGAATCTTGCATCCCTGTAGATTTTGCACATATTTCTCCTTAATTCGTCATTGTCCATACGCGGTTAATATCCAAATATGTCAGCACTTTAGCACTTGCACTCAATTTTCACTTGTATTTGTTGCACACAACTACACAAGAAACAATTTAGCAGGCAGTCGGATATGATGACGTCGAGCTGGTGGGTGACGCGATATGATATGCGTTGGTGCTTGTGAATCTGCGCAACTATGCGCACCAATTAAAAGAGGATGAGCCACAAATATGGTGGTAGTGGGAGCCACCAGATAAGAAGCGGTACCAATCAAAATAGGATGATACAAACACTGTGGTTGTGGGAGCCACATGACTGTAGCTAAAAGAGTGTGGTTATGACAACCGTATCAAGAGAAAGCCTAACTACGCGCGAAAGAAGCGGCAACAATTAAAAGAGGATGAGCTACAAATAGCCTGGTAGTGGTAGCTCCAAGACAGTAGCTAAACTCATGTTGCTGTAGCAACTATGTCATTTGGAACGACCAACACAAATAAAAGATGCCTGAATAACAAAATAGGGCAATACGTCCATATTGTATGCAACTTGATAATTTCAGTTACTGTGACCATACAAGTACTTTCCGTGTATCTTGGACCTTAAGACTTAATATCTGTGGATGTTAAATGTAAGTATCTAAATCTTTGTCCCATTGTCAAATCACAAATATATTACGACTTAGCATCCAAATGTTAACCACTAGTGTCTATTTCTCTTCGTGTAGTAAGACTCCAATCGGAATCCTAAATGGGATCTCAATGACACTTTTTTGTACTCAGAATACTCGTCTGATGAAATAATCCAACATTCAGTGCTGCATAAAACTCTATCGGAATTTGAAATCCGAAAATTCGCAATAGCAATACCTGGAGTGAAAAATGAGTTCGTCGAGAACGTTTTACAGGACAAAATGTTTTTCTGTGCATGAGGGTCATAAACGATTGTTGCTGAGAGCAAAATGATAAGCATACGTATAGTGGCTGCTTCATGTATACTCCCTACGGTCTCTTGGAACCTTCATCATCCTCGCTCTGACTTCGGTACTTGGAGATTCGCGATTGCGAATTTTATTGCGTGATCTGCCGTAAACGCGAGCCACCCGGAGTGCCTCATAAAGGATACCCTCCTCGTCATGCGCCCTTCTTAAACCAACGCGTGCCTCCAACTTTTGCATCAATTTCAGCACTGATACTAAGACTTTACAGCAACATTTTCTGAAACGCTTTTACATTCGTGTTCCCTTATCGCAAACATTTTCAGTCGAATTTACTTTTTTTCTTGAGATTGAACAATTCGAGGTGCGCCATTACACATTTCTTATCCCGAAAAAATTCCGGACCAAAAGTGCCGTTTATGAGCGCCATGAATCTGAAACAATGCCATGCAGCATTTTTATGGATATTTCATTCAGGTTCTGTATGAATTTAGCAACATGGCAATAACTATATTTATTGTAAGTTGTACAGCATTGCAAGTGATATGTTAGTTACAGAATGAATTAAAATTATCCTACATTAGTAGCAACAAGAACTTAAATTTTGGTACCATTTTGTAGATCATTCACTTCTCTCAGGTTCCGTATGAATTTAGCAATATGACAATAACTATATTCATTATAAGTTGCACGGCACTTCGAAAGATATGTTAGTTACAGAATGAATAAAAATGATCGTATATTAGTAGCAACAAGAACTTAAATTTTGGTACCATTTTGTAGATCATTCGGTTCTCTCAGGTTCTGTATGAATTTAGCAACATGGCAATAACTATATTTATTATAAGTTGCACGGCATTTCAAGTGATATGTTAGTTACAGAATGAATTAAAATTATCGTACATTAGTAGCAACAAGAACTTAAATTTTGGTACCATTTTGTAGAATTATTTTTTATCATAGTTGAAATGTGATGTGGTGTAACGTGGAAGCTATACACGGGAAAGGTGGAAAAAGATGGTGGCTATCGAGTGTTGGAAGCGTATCGAGTGATCGTCAGTAGAAATTGACTCCGGCCTGGGGAATCGAACCCTTGGCCTCTGGTTCGAAACCCGATGCGCTATCACTGTGCCAACCGCGGAATCGGTGATCGTTGAACAGAGTAAAGTCAGTCTCCGGGGTGGAAAGGGGTTACCATGCATCAAGTTATACCCCCCCCCCCCATTCTCCCACTATTTCGGGACATTCCCTATACTCCAAGGGAAGGAGCACGGATAATTTTGTCGACTGAGCACCAATATAACTGCTGTGGTGGAACTACAGAATGGCACAGTAAAGTCCCTAGATACCGACCACCAGGAATGGGAAGTAACTAGTTCCTTTCAACTAGTTACTGCAACTCGTTACTTTTTTTTTGGTAACGATAGTGGTAACGAAATTGCTTTTGTAATTAAGTAACGAATTGGTAACTAGTTACAATTTTTCAGTAACAATAACTATAAAAACCGTTACTTTTTTAGTTACTTTCGAAATGTAGTTCATAAGTCTTTTTACGACAATCAATCAATTTTATTGCTTTTCTAACTATTTTTTCATTTTCACTATTCAAATTGTGGCGGCAGATAGCCATAGAAATTTATAACCCAATATAGAAAAATTGAAATTTTTCTCCCACTCTAGGATTCAAAATCTTAGTTGAAAATTTTATTAATTGGTCGAAAATTTAATTATTCTGTTCGAAATTGAACAATTTTGAAAGAAAATCATTTCATTCGGTTAAAAATTGAAGTGATTTGTTGAAAATTAGTTTTTTGGTTGCATTAAACTAATTTTGATTTAAAATTAAATTTCTTTTTGGTTGAAATATATGAAATATTACACTTTTAGTTGAGGATTCATCTTTTGTCGTTGGAAATTAATTTTTTCAATTGAAAATTTAACTATGACATTTTTGGTTGAAAATTTATTTTTTTGGTTGAAAATTCATATATTTTGATTAAAATTCATCATGTTTGGTAAAAAATTAATCTTCTTGTTGAAAATTCATCTCTATGGTTTCAAATTGCACTTTTTTGTTGAAAATTGATCTTTTGTAGCTGAAAATTCATGAATTTTGTTAAAAATTCATCTCTTTAGTTTCAAATTGAACAATCTTGTTGAAAATTCGTCTTTTTTTGGTTGAAATTTCATCTATTACATTTCTTATTGAGAATTCATCTTTTTGGATAAAAGTTTCATTATTTGCTTGAAAATCAACCTTTTTGTTGAAAACTCGCCTTTTTGGCTTGAAATTTTAATAATCTGGTTCATTTTTTTCTCTCTTGACTGAAAGTTCAACTATTTTGAGAAAAAAATTTTGGTTCAATATAACTTTCTTGATTTAAAATTAAACTGTTTTTTGGTTGAAATATCAACTATTACATTCTCCGTCAAGGATTAATTTTTTTCCGTTAAAAGTTAATTGATTCAATTAAAAATTCAAATATCCCATTTTTGGTTGAAAATTGATCTTTTTAACTTGAAAATTCATGTATTTTGTTTAAAATTCATCTTTTTTTGGTAAAAAATTATGTTCTTCGCTGAAAATTCATCTCTTTGGTTTTAAATTTAACTATTTGTTGAAAATTCGTCTTTTTTGGTTGAAATTCAAAATATTATATTTTTCGTTGAGGATTAAGCTTTTTTGGATAGAAATTTCATTATTTGGGTGAAAATCATTTTTTTTGTTGAAAACTCGCCTTTTTGGCTTGAAATTTTAATAATCTGGTTGATTTTTTTTCTCTCTTGACTGAACGTTTAACTATTTTGATAATTTTTTTTTGTTTGAATATAATTGTTTTTTTATTTAAAATTATACTGTTTTTTGGTTATAATATCAACTATTACATTCTCCGTTGAAGATTCATGCTTTTCCGTTAAAAATTGATTTTTTCAATTAAAAATTCAACTATCCCATTTTTGATTGAAAATTGAACTTTTTAAGTTGAAAATTTATGTATTTCGTTTACAATTCGTCTTTTTTTGGTAAAAAATTACGTTCTTCGTTGAAAATTTATGTCTTTGGTTTCAAATTTTAATATTTTGTTAAAAATTCGTCTTTTTTGGTTAAAATTTAAAATATTACATTTTTCATTGAGAATTCATTATTTTTTGTTGAAAGTTAAACTACTTTGTTAAAAATGTTTTTTTTTGTTGAAGATTCATCAATTTAGTTGAAAATTGATCTTTCTCGTTGAAAAATTAACTACTTTGTTAACAATTTTTTCTGGTTAAACATTCATTTTTCAAATACAAATTTTACCATTTTGTTTTTGGTTAAAAATGTATATTGTTTAATTACAGATTCAACTATTTGGTTGGATACTTCTCTTTTTTATTTGAAAATTCATGGATTTTGTTGAAAATTCAACGTCTATTAAAAAGTTTTCTGATGGTCTTAGAATCTTGTGAATCATCATGAAGTGGAAGTCGCAACTGAATAAATCTAAAGAAACACTTTTAGAAAGAAATAATTAATTTTCAGCGCCAAAGAGATTTACAGACCAAAATAGGAAAGTTAAAATTTTTCTTCCACACTGAAATTCAAAATTTCCTGAAACATTCCTTGTTTTAGAAATATTTTGTGGGTCATGACTAGCCTACGACTTTCATTAAAAAGTGTAACAACTATCACTCGAAAGTTATGAACAAAGTTTTGTAAAAATTAAATTTGGATTTATAATTCTAAAATACAAAAGTAATTATAAAAGTAACGATAGTTAATTTTTTTGGGAAATGCAACTAAGAATCGGTAACGATAACGATAACTAGTTAATAGTAACCAAAAGCTTCCGAAACCTCTAATTCTTTTTTAATTTGAACAAGTAATACGTTTTTTATATCAATTAACGTGATGTGGTGAATAGAAATTTTGTCCACTTTTTCATGGATATGCTCCACACGGTATCTTGGAAAAGGATGTGGGTACTTTTTGTTAGGGGTCATGTGTAGCGCGGTAGCTATACAGGGGAAGGGAACAGGAAGGGTGACTGACGAGTGTTGGAAGCGTAACGAGTGAGCGTCAGTAAAAATTGCCTCTGGCCCGGGGAATCGAACCCTTGGCCTCCGGCTCGAAACTCGATGCGCTATCACTGCGCCAACCACGGAATCGGTGATGAGCTACTCACAGTCATCCGATACTGATACTGAGACTGTACAACAGCATTTTCTGAAACGCTTTTACATTTGTGTTCCCTTATCGCAAAGATTTTCAGTCCAATTCGCCTTTTTTATAGAGATTGAACAATCGTAGGTGCTCCATTACACATTTTTTATCGCGAAAAAATTCCAGGCCCAAAATGCCGTTTATGAGCGCCATGATTCTAAAATGATGCCATGCAGCATTTTCATGGATATCTCACTCAGGTTCTGTACGAATTTAACAACATGGCAAAAACTAGATTTATTATAAGTTAATCAATTCTCAGTCTTGATGAAAATCAAATCAATTCTTTCTTCGACCGTCATTGTATATGTGAGAAGGTATTTTTTAGGTCTTACGGTCTTCAAGTAGAACACAAAATGAAACTACTTTGGATGTTCGTTTATTAATTCTAACATTTTGGCCTGATATTGCGAGCATTTTTCAAAGAACCTGAATGAATATGATAACAAAATAATATGTAACATAATAATAAACATGCTGGTCTATTTTGGTCAGGAAGGTTAGGAGTGGTGGAATTAGATACAATGCAATAGTTGTGAGTTCACCTTCACTTACTGAAGTAGGCCATAGGGTTCGTCCAGTAGTTCGCACTTTATTTACTTTTTTTACAGTGCGTCACATTTTTCGCTGCGTCCGTCGACTTTTTTCACCGTTGCCCGGAAAGGTCGACACTGCGCATGCGCCACGTCATCGACAACAAATCGATCACTTTTTACACAGGAAACAGGTGCAAAAACTATCCCTTTTTTGTGAATTATAGAAAAAATTATTAAAGTAAGACTCCAATTTTAAAACCCAGTTATATGAAATAACGTTCGTAGAAAAAAGCCTCATAAAAATTCAAGAGGCTTTTTTTAAATGTAAGACTACATATTTAAATAAAAAACGAAAATGTCACTTTAAGATGTTTTGAGACAACGAGAAACATATGACCAAGCAGAAAAATGAAATGCAATAAGGCGGTTTTATTTATAAGAATAAACGCGAAATCTAAAGGAACCACAAATAAGGAAAGCGCGCCAAAGCATAACTCGATATGATTTAGTTAATGATTATTGTATAATACTTTGACTGATTTTGTTTACATTCAAAATTTCTGTCTGTAGATTAATAGAAGTATTATGATGCTTGTTCATTTAGACTTGAATTTTGTGAATTAAAACACCTTTCAAGCGATCTATCACTTATAACTCTTTAAAAACGATATTTTAAATAAATTGAAAAATGACCTAGTTTTCGAATATCTTTAACTGTATCTTTAATTTCAATTTTTAGAAATTTTGTTTGAAAATTTAATTTAATTTTATGAAATTTTGAAATTAAATTATGATTTAATTTATGCAAATCAAATTTGTTCATACAATTTTGTATATATGCTGGAACTTAGAACTATAATAAGAATAAGAATGAAAATTAGAGTTAGAATTAATAAACGAACTTTCAAAATAGTTTCGTTTTCTATTTTACTTGAAGACCGTAAGACCTAAAAAATATCTCCTCACATATTATAGGTTGTTTGGCATTACAAGTTATACGTTAATGACAAAAAAAAATTAAATTATCGTTCATTATAGCAATGAGAACTTTAAATTTTGTTACCATTTTGTCATCATTCTATTTATAAAAAGGTCTATGGAAAAACGTAGAGCCTTGTAAAATTATTGTTAATCATAGTTGAAACGTAGTAAATTAATCTTGTTTGTTGAAAATTAATATTATGGTTGAGGATTAAATTATTATGTTAAAAAATCATCTTTTTTGGTTGGATTTAACAATTTGATAGGAAATTCAACTATATGGTTAAAAATTAAAATTAATTTATTACTTGAAAATTAAAATTAAATTAAATTAAACTAAATCTGGTTAAATTAAATTAATTCAATTAAATTTATTGAATGAAAGTAATTTGCAAATTTAACCGTTTGGAAAAAATTAACTTTTTCGTTGATAAATCATATTTTTGAGTTGAAGATGAGAAAAATGAACCTTTTTTAGACACTTCGTCCTTTTGACTATAAAATTCAACAATTTTGTTGAAAATTCATGTAGTTTGTTCAAGATTCGTCTTTTTTGGTAGAAAGTAAATCTTCTTGATTTAAAATTCATCCTCCTCAGCGAAAAATGCAACTGATTGATTGAAAATTAATCTGCATTGATTGAGACTTCAACTTTTTAGTTGAAAATTCGTCTATTTTGGTTGAATAATTCGACTACTTAGTTGAAAATTAATGTGTTTGTTAAAAAAATTTATTTTCTTAGAAAATTATCTTTTTCATTGAAAATTCAATTGTCTTCGAAATAGTTCGTCTTTTTGGCTTGAAAATTCAACTATTTGGTTAAAAGTTTAACTATTTTGTTGAAAATTCATGTCTCTCGCTTGAAAGTTCAACTATTTGGTTGTTAATGCAACTGTTTGGTTAAAAATGATTTTATTTGGTTGAAAACTCGTCTATTTGGGTTTAAAATTTGTCTTCTTTGGTGAAAGATTAATCTTTTTTAGTATAAAATTCAACTATTTTGTTGAAAATGCAATATACTACGACTTGAAATCTTAAATTTAAAACGTTTCATAAATTCACTCACTAGAAACGCGAAAAAACGCAAAATAAACGTGAAAACCGTGTTTAGCCAACGGCTACGTTACTTTTGGAGGGGGGAGGGGGTTAGAGACTAAACTACAGTTGTCAATGAGGGGTGACGGGATCTCCCAGAGAAATTTAAAAATCCTCGTGGAATTCCTGGTGTTAATTATGTCCGAAAATTACACGAGTATTTCCCATAGGATTTTTTCAATAGGGAAGTGTATCACATTGAAGTGTCAATTGACAAATTTCACGCATGTGACATGAATATTTGCGCCAGATAAATTTTTATCTTTCATCAGATAAATTTTATCTTTGAGTGGATGAATGTCCTGCAGCGTTTTTATCCAACTTGAAGATAGAATTTATTCCTGGGGTTTCCTGTGTAGTTTATGACCGGCTCCTAAGGACTGTCACGTGAATGGAAAAGTGTTTCGCCTGGGAGGTCCTTCTTATTCGAGAGATGTTTAAATTGTGGGCTATCTAAAAATAATATTAGTCTATCGGTAGTAGAATAGAAATTCTGTCAGAATCACACCCACGGACGCCCACGCGACTTGCCCATACTGTAAAATAAGGTAGACTTTTCTACCCTTGGACGGGGGCTTATTTACAGGTTCCGACACTCCCTGTACAACCCACTTCCTTTTTGACTTGGATATGGGACACCCTGAGACTGGAGGCAGTCTACAGAATATACGATTTTGTGGAACGATTTCTCGATATCACGGCAACCACGTGTGTGCCAGAGAAGAAACTGCGACTTTTCTCTCTAAGGAGGTCGTAAAATTTCTCCCCAGGAAACGTCGTATTCCGCTCCAAGAGGGTAAATTGAAAACAGACCATTACGGGTAAAGTAAACAAAGAATGTTTTATGCCAAAAGCTTTTTTCTGAAATGATGTGCTCAAGAAGGAAGAACTATGAAGTTGCATTTACTGACACTGTACTTAGACATAAAGTTTTGATACTATTTTTGATTTCAGATTGTACATCAACTTAAACTCAAGATTTTCTTGTGCAATTAGAAAATTTATAGAAACTCAACTATAAAAATATAAAACAGGGCAGGAAAGACAAAAGCTAAAGTTAACATCGATTCCAGTACAAAGATTCGCTGCAACAAAAATTAATCTTGTGGGTTAAAATTTTCATGAAAAGAAGATAATTTCGCGTTTTTGATTGCCTCGGTAATTTTATGCTTCATAATGTCTCATTTTTATTCGAAAAGTAACCAAATTTACGACGCCAGCGCTATCTACCGTTGAGTTAATTAAACTGGAGCACAATGGCGAGTCCACACCTGTCAGTTGAATTTTACCAAGTTATGTCAAATGAGTTGAAGCTCGTTTACAGTAGTCTAAACTATTTCAGAAAAGATTTATAAGCAAGAACAATGTTTTGTTTGTGTTTTATGTTACTGATTCTATCTCGGCTTCTACGTTCTACTTCAATTTCCTCAATAATATGTTTCACTTAGCTCAGCTGACAGCGTGAGATAGTAGTGACGGCAGAATCATTCTCCTAACCTCGGTGAAATTTTTGCCTAAATACCTTCGATTTTTAACCACTCCAAAACTTATCTGCTACGCATTTTATCTTTTGTTTTTTCTGTGAGATGTTCGGACTGAAATTCAATATTTCCCTATTTTTTACAACGCTCCTGAATAGTCCTTAGGAAAAGTGAATCTTCGAGAGGAAAATATCAGTTCTACGAAAAAAATCGCAAGCACTCCATTTCCTGTTTACCTCGGCTTGCGTCATCATTGAAGCGAGGGTGAATGCTCGAACGATTTTTTCTTCCGACGAAAATTTCTCTCGAGGCCATGCTTGTTATTACGGCATTACGGATATCGAATGTCCTTTTGGTCTTTGGTACCTACTCTCTCGGTACCTTTCTCTCTCGTTCTGTTTGATAGAATATAGAATGCCACGAGAGCCACAAGGGGAGGAAAAAAACCAAGTTCGCGTACAATGCAGAAGAGCCAGGCTGCACAGTTCCGCCCACTTCCGGGCTCTGAATGCATCCTCGACTCGCTTAACTACCCTTAGGAGTGAAGCCACGTGAAACGACGAGACATGTCCTTTCGATGCTGCGCTCTTTTCTTCTTCTTTTACTTTACTCGCGGCGAAACGGGTACTTCAAATTCGTGGTGTACGAATGCCCATCACTCTTGATCGAAATTTTGACAGGGATGGGATCGTGTGTCTCCCAGAAAAAGGACATAAAAGCAGACCAGTGAGAAACTAAGCAAATCTCTTCACGAGGGCCCATTAGTATCCAAAATCTTTCATTTCAGACATCACTTTTCTTCTTATAAACAATTGTCCTCCATACATACCTATCCTTGCATACATCTTTTGCTTCCGTAACATCCATACATTGTTTCATGCACGCTGTTGTGTTTCTATGACTGTTCATCCCTTCGCTTTAGAGTCTCATTTACACATTCCAACCATTCTTTCTTCGGTCTACCTCTGGGTATGCTATGTTATGTTATTGTTATGCTAACATAACACTGTACCTAGATCTTGATTCGTTAAACGTTTTTCATTCATTCTCTCATGACCAAAACATCTCATCAAATTTCTTTCACTCTTGTCAAACAATCTTTCTTGTACACCACATTCTTTGAGAACACACACTTTACTGATTTTGTCCATTAGCGTTTTGCTGCACATATTCCACAGGAACTGCATGCCAACCGCATTCACTTTCCTCCTATCCTTTTCTTGATACGTCCAGGTCTCGCTTCCATGCAGCACAGTGGGTACAAGCACAGAATTATATATTGAAATTTTAGCTTTATTCGTTATATTTTTACTTCCAATAATAGGTCGTACACTGCTAATAACCTTTCTGCCCTCGTTTATACGTCTGGATATCTCTGCATCTATCCTTACGTCAGCATTAAATTTTCCAAGATACGCGAACTCATCAACTTATCTTCTCTTCATTTAAGGCAATGTTGCATACTGCTTTCTCACCCCATCTTCCAAACACGATAATTTTTGTTTCATTCGCGCTAATCTTAAGAACCATACTCATTGTACTGGTATCCAGCCTGCTCATCATTCGCTGCAAATCGTCGACTGATTCTGCCGTAACAATCTTATCATTTACTAGCTGCTCTCTGTGGCAACCGCTTTGCCGCCGTGGAACGGCCGTTATAATTAATTTTATACATCGAGAATAAACCGAAATACAATAAAAGTTGTATAAAATTATAAAAAAAACATGTAAAACACCTGATGAACAACTTTGTCTTACTTAATGCTAGCTCAAGAGTAGATATCACGAAGCAGTTTTACTGCAAGAAATAAGGAAATTGGCACAGGCAGAAACGTATGAGACCATTTCAGTATGTCGCATATAGACAATGTCTGAAAGTGAAACTATATTTTTTAAACTTTTATTAACTTCCGAATTGTAAAAGTTGTACTTCGATATTTGTACTTACGGTTTAAAAGCGCTGAATTTCGTTGAACACTTCACAAATCTCGAGGGAAATGTTGCAAATTTTAAGAATAAACCTATCAGATCTGTTCGGTGTTTTGGTTTGTTTTGGTTAACTATGTTTACGAAGCAGATCAGCACAGATAATTAATACACTGGATCGATAGCATCGATAGCAATCGATATATATCGAATCGCGTCAATCTCGAGCCCAATGTATTTCTCATAGAGAAAACTATTGACGTTTGCTCATTGTTATTGCAAAAAGGACAATGAGTTTGTAATTCGGAGCAAGTCATAAACCTTCCGAGTGACATAATGAATCATTGTAAAAATTTTTACGTCATTCCGTGCAGTGATTTGGCAATTATAATTGATCCCACAAACAGATTTTCCCATTTATTTATATAGACAAAGGCCAGTCCGCGTACTTTCACTGTCCCGAGTATATTAAACATCCAAGAGGACACAACGCCGGCTTGCCTAACGCCCTGCTTAACACCAAACCAATCGTTCAGTTGTCCATTTACTCTTACACTTGCTTTACTACTATTATATATTGCTTTTATTGCTTCTAGAAGCCAACCATTCACTCCATACTCTTTCAGGACTTCCCAAAGTTAAGATCTATTCACCTTAAGGAAAGAATTTTCCAGATCAACGAATGCACAGAAAACTCTTTTGTTTATGGTCAAACTTTTTTCGATGATCTGTCTCAAGCTAAATATCTGATCCGCACATGATCTCCCTGGCATAAATCCACATTGGAGTTCTCAGATCCTTTCCTTAGTAAACTTAATGAATTAAGATGATAAATTACTAGCTTCCAGTTGCACGCAACAGTGCATAAAAATGATCGTAAAAATGCTCATACAACATCAGTCAGTGTTAAGCAAAAGAATTCTTTTTCCTTATGCTTCGAAATATTCATTGTCATTTTTTAATGCAGAAGAACTTCAAAATTTCAAAATTCAAATTTTTGAATTAGGAAAAGTGTTAGAGGGAAAATGGAGAGCCGATATCTGTTAGATGTCGATTAGAATACGTCACTTTCTACTTCAAACTGAAGAATATTTTTATCTTTATAACACTCCACTTTTGAAAACCTTCTTATAAAATCTCATGCTTTTATATGAATCCTTTTCTTTCGAATTTCAAAACAATTTTTCGTCATGATTTTAAATTGAAACAGGAATAATAAATGGAAAGGGCACATGTATTAGATATATTTTGATGTAGGTACTGAGTGGAATATCAATCATTTCCATACACATATTATTCACAGTTTAAATACAGGTTCAAAGGATAAAGTTTTTTTATGCACATCTACATGACAAACCCTTCAGTTCAAGCCAATCCTAAGAAAATCAAACTGAAAGAAAAGCTTCCAGCATAATAGTCTAAAAAATGAAATTTCCGCATTTTCAATAACTTTACTGTTAACAAAAAAACAACCATATAACATAGCTAATGTTATTTTTGAATGCACTTCTACATGCCAATCCTTCAATTTGAGCCATCTTTGAAAAACATCGCGGACTAAAAATGAAGCTTGCAGCATAGCTGTTGCACATCTACATGTCAAGACCTTCAGTTTGAGCCATTTCCAAAAAAAAAACGGACTAAAAGAAAAGCTTCCAGCATAGTGGTCTGAAAAACAAAATTACCTAATTTTTCTTATTTTTCAACTCCGGATAACAAAAACAAACACATATTAACAAAGCAAATTTTATTTTCTAATCCACATCTCCATGTTAAGTAGACCTTTGCTTTGAGCCTTTTCTGAAAAAAATCGGACGAAAGGAAAAGGTTTCAGCATAGTGATCTAAAAAACGAAATTTCTTCATTTTTAGTAGCTTTACTGTTAACAAAAAACAACCTTAAAACAAAGCTTGTGTTATTTTTGAATGCACATCTACATGTCAATACCTTCAATACTAGCCTTTTTCGAAGAAAATCGGATAATTTTTAGGATATTTAGGAATTATAAGGGTAATTTTTAATTTTTGTACCTTATACAAAAAAGTAAGTAAGAGAAACAATAGTGCGCTAAATTTTTTAAAATTGTTTCAATCTTTTTTTAAAGCAGCTTATGGGCAATTGTTTCTAACTTTACATGAGATCAAACTTCATAATAATCAGATTATGATTCGTTTGAAAATTTATAGTTTTGTTTAATAAAATACACATTGTAAGAAAATTTTGCTGACTAGGATTAATTATACATTCAATAAAAGACACTGTATTCTCCGATGTAATAGAATATATTTAATCATTTAATTTGACGGGAAAGTGTGTTTCAGGTGAGAATTAGGTAATTTTTCAGCGCCCTTAAATATTGATTCCAGTACAATTTTGATGTTTTCCGGACATTTTTGACAACATGACAATTTTTTCTTCAGAACTGTTTTGACACCCTTTAAAAATGTTATAAAAATATTTAGCAGCTTATTAGCACATTCCAAGAGAGAAAAATTGTTTATTGACCAAGAAACATATTTTTTTTATAAATAAACTTTGAATATTGAGCTCGCTCGCGGCATTTTTCACCAAAAGCATCCATTGGCTATATGTTAGTGACGTCGTTCTTCGCGGGGAAATTCAAATTATCTAAATTATGTGAATTTTATATTTTTAAATAAAAATGATTTATAAATGTGTACCTGAATGTATAAATGCCTCTGAACGGCATTCATGCATTATTATCAATGAATAATTAATAATAATTACGAGAAAAGGAATTCTAAAAGTGATTTACATCCAGGCACAAAAGAATTCTTGACTAATAATCTAAATTTTTGGGAAATTCACCGACTTCCACTTCCATTCTTTTCTTTTATTCTTAATTCCGTTAAATTCGGCTTCTATTTTCGGATTTTTTATTTCTCATTTTTAGGCATTTTTAAGTTAGGTTATTAGGTTATACGATCAATTGTCAAGTCAAAAGCCGCGACAGCCGTGAAGCCTGATTGGCCAAAATTTAAAAATTTAACACTGCGGACAAAGTGTTCTAATTGGTTCACAGCAGTATATGTGGTAGGTTCATTCATTTAGCAAAAAGTTTAATTTCCCCAAAAACCATATACTTGAAAAACCACTAGATTCCTAGTAACAATCTAGTATTTTTTAGTAACAATATAAAAGTCTCTAATAGAATACTAGATTGTTAGTCATATTCGAGTGGAAATGATTTTTAGGGAAATCGAACTTTCTGCTAATTGAATACCTACCGTATAGCTTAGTGAAATCACATCTGCTTAAGTGCAACCAAATAGAATTAAAGCAATTTTTTTACATAATTAGGAACATAAACAAAAGTTTCTTTCCTCCATAATGTCATTCATTGCTCTAAGTTTTTGCAAATACTTTTATCTCATACTATGCAGCATCCCCATTATGATAATGATTTCCGAATTTGAACAAACGCTCGAATTTATTTTTAAAAAATTTTTAATACCTAAATATCTGTTGCAAATTTTAATTTTGTTGTACTAATTACTTAAATTCGGGTTATTATTACTCTCTGGCTTGATCAAATTTTAATTTTCAGAATTTGAAGGAGATTAATTATTTTTATTCCTGAAGGAATGAGATTGAATTTATTTATTAAATTTTGTATTTATAGTCTAAATTTCAAAGGAAAGCTAATAGGCTATACAACCACAGACCACCTATATAGGTTCTGTGAATAAGAGTGGGTTTCTCTACAAAGCGGGCTATCAGACTTGATTATAAATGAAATTGTGGTAGGGTGAATTCAAGGTGGAGCTTCAGGCTGAGGTTTCTCACTTGAATGTCAATTGAATACTTCTTATATATTATTTATATTTTGACAGGCCTGTAATAAGTTAAGAATAAGGTAACTAGTTTAGTTCCTAAATCAGTAAAACCTTTCAATCGATAATTTATTTGGCGCATGTGTCAAGCAGAAATTACATTGTAATTTAAAGTTTATTTTTAAACTGATCAAAATAATAAATAGCATATTGTGTAACAAGTGCGAGAAATTGATTACTCTCCAAGTGTATAGTTTGTACACGATATTATTTGCAAAAAGTGCCAGAAAATGGTGATGTTCCGTGTCACACACACACACACACACACACACACACACACACACACACACACACATTACAGGTACGGAATGTCACTATTTTGCATGCATGTGTTGCAAAAATAAATTCGTCTAGTATACAGGATTGTGCCACCAAGTTAAATATTTGAAAATGTAAATTAAAAATTAGATTAAAAAAAGACTAATTACTTGTATTTATATGGGCATATGATTTTTTCTTCTGAGTTCGCAAGAGAATTTAATCTGTACCTGTAATACAGTCAGTGACTATCTACATCACATCAGTGATCATCATCATATTATTATATTTCTAGGTTCAATGAATAAGATCGGGTCTCTTCTCTAAGCCGACTATCAGACTTGATTATAAATGAAATTGCGGTAGGGCGATTTCAAGGTGGAAGATTAGGCTGTGGTTTCTTATTTGATTTGTAATTCAATATTTTTTATATTCTTTCGCTTCGTAGACACCATTTACATCAATAGTCGAGCTCTATGGTTTGATGGAGTAAGTGCAGACACATAATTCTTCTGCGATTTCCTTAATCTCTTTTCGCTTTCGGCAATTTGAAGGTACTATTTTTTATTTATGGGAAAATGAGTTGATCTTCGAACGCAATTGGTGCCTCTGGTCAACTTGAAATACAAAACAAATAAAATATCTCGAAAAATGCAGCCGATGGCAGTAACTGGGTGGTGATTATCGACTCGTCAAAATCTTGAATGTTCAGCTCTGATAGACACGGTTAGTGCTCGGATGGGTGACCGCTTGGGATTCTCACTTGGTAGGACTGAAGAAATAAGTAGTTAGCCCAACTATTTGGGTTTGTAATAAATGCAACCATTTTGCTTCTTGATGTTACCACCCGCATTGTTATTTCAACAAACCGAGTCATCATCAGTAAAAACTCAACATCAACTGTCAAAGGTCTTAGAACAATCTTCGCAAACAACATATAACCTCCGTCATCTGTTCCTAAAGAAGGATCAAAATACAAAAAACAACGAATTACATGAAAAAAGAGAAGAAACTATTGACAAAAAGAATTACTTTGTTGAGTTGCAAGAAAACATACCTCAAAAGACAGGAGAAATAACCATTTTGTAAGAGGTTAGAGTGTATCAACTACAACAGTTAATTTTTTCATGGTAAAAGAGTTAAGTAACAAAAAAAGAGTTACAAAAACAAGCAGTGAATACTGTTTGTGGATTGAGACTAAGAATAAACATTTTTTAAAAACAAAATGATGGAGCACTCACATGGCGTCTACAATCCAACAGACAGAACGAAATGCAAATTAAACGCAAGGATTCGAAGAAAAAAGTTAATCGAAGTATAAATAAGAAAGAACCTATGAAACGCAGGTTGTACAAAAAACGCGCATAAAACTAGTTAAAATCCAGTAATATAAAGTAACTAGAAAGAAAGCAAAGATGACGGTTAAAAAAATACAAGATGGCGCTTGAGAGTCAAAACATAGAGATTAATATAAAAATGCAGATGAAGGAAACAACATTGAAAAAATTGTTAGTGAAATTGAATGGAGAAATAAGTATATAATAAACAATTGATAAAAATGGTTTTCAATTTACAAATTGGAAGTACTTTTCATCAAATCAATGTGAAGATTATCAATGTGTTGAGTATCAGATCTTAAATTAATTGAATTTTGGTTTCTAACGATGTGAAACGTTCCTGTAAAAACTCTTTTTCTGTAATTAAACTCCATAGCCAGTATTTTTGCATTTTTAAAATCGAAAAGGTGATCAAAATTATGAGAGTGTTGAACAAGAGCAGTACCACGATGATCATGTTTGCAATCATATTTATGTTCTCCAATACGTGCATGAAAATATCTATCAGAATAACCAATATAGCAACTATCACAACCCGAGAAATTTATTAGATAAATAAAATGTGTTTTGTTTTCTTTTTTAATTCTATCTTTTAAGTTGCCAAAACAAGTGAAAATGTCTTTTTCAGATTGAAAAATTGGAGTGATATTAAATGTTTGAAAAAAATTTTTAAATTTTGACAGAAATCCATAGCGAAAGAAAGAACTAAGAATCTATTAAGAATAGAGGAATTATTATTTTGTGTAATTCAAACAGTATGATTAGAATTATTAAATTTGATAAGATCTAATCTTTTGTTGACATATTTGTCAATAAAATAGCTTGAAAAATTATTATTTTAAAGGTATTTTAAACTATTTGTACGTTCTTATTAGTGAAGCTGTTGTGTGATTTCTCCTGCTCTTGCTAACTTAGTCCTTGAAAGAATTGAACAAAAAATCCTTTCTCAAATACCTTATGTCATTTTCTTTTCCACTATGTCGATGACATTCTTACATGTGTTCCTGAAGACAAAATTGATGATATAGTTTCTAGATTTGATAATTATCATCCTAATCTCAATTTTACTGTTGAAGTTTAAAAAGAAAATCAAATCAACTTTTTACATCTCACTATCATCAGACATGATGATGATGTTTTAACTAGCTGGCTTAGGAAACCATTCTGGTCAGGTAGATGTATAAATTTTTTCTCTTATTGTGGTATTAAATATAAAGTTATGTAATCAATAACATTATTGACAGAGCTGTTGATCATAGGTCCTTTCTTATTTATACTCTGCTTAGTCTTTTTCTTCAAATCCTTGCGTTTAACTTGTGTTTGGTTCTGTCAGTTGGATTGTGGACGCCATGTGAATGCTCGACCAATTTGTTTTCAAAAAAATGTTCATCCTTAGTCCCAGTCCACAGACTGTACTCATTGTTTGTTTTTGAAACTCTATTTTTGTTACT
>JAUMHM010000078.1:42220437-42237383 GCA_032362435.1 Melikaiella ostensackeni | reverse complement strand
TTCCAAACACCTAATCTCCATTCATCGCCTGAAACTTTTCCGAGAACATGCCTTTCGTCAGTAGAAGCGTCAATCCTCTCCGAGACTACATTATTATTTGTATTATTCATTGTTAAAGGTATCCACCCAGCTACAACTTCATGCGAGAAATTCATTCCGTAAGTATAAAATCATGTCCTAATTAAGCAGCTAAATCGTTATAAGGTGGAGTGTCCATTCAGAACGTCAGTCCCACCAAACCAAAGGAGGTATGATCGGTTAGTGTTGTATACTATCCATCCGAAAATCTTGCATTCCTGTAGATTTTGGATAAATTTCTCCAAGAGTGTAGCTAAAAGCGTGTGGTTGTGACAATTATGTCATTTTGAACTAACAACGTAGATAAAACATGACTGAATGACGAAATTGGACAATGCATCCATATTGTGTGCAACTTAATAATTTTAGTTACTGTGACTATACCAATTTCCTCCGTGTAAGAACCTGAAAAGGGTGTACCTGGCGTAAAAATCTAATCTTATCTGACCTAATAATTCGAAAATCATTTCATCCAAAAGTACTCATAAATGAATTTGAAGATGGATTTAAACTAAATTAACATGTGCTCATCTTAAATTAAATGATGATACAGCTGGCAAGACGACTTAGAAGAATGAAATTGGTTGAAGGACGGACGGCACGAGTGCATATATAAATGCAGATATTGTGACAAGGACATTGTTCGTCTGACAAAATACAGTCTGGCTGGCTTACTTTTAATGCTCCACTAACACTGGACCAGATAATCTCCCAAACTCATTTCGAACCCGTTCCCTTACGCCTCAACTCGTGAATGGCATCCCGCTGGGCTTCTCATTGCGAACATCCCAGACCGAATTAGAGTGTGATTCGTAGAAAGGATTTGCTCCAATTCGCCAAGAATCTTTAAAAAATATCCTATTGTCGAGTCGCGACAATAGAGACTGGTCTATATCACTTTAACGATCAAAGGCTTAGCATTTTATCGTCTATTTAATATCTTGGTCTAGTCAACCATAAAGTGAGTGAAAAAAATATTCTTCTTTTAAAATTCTAAAATAATGTAATTCTGCGATTTTTGGCCTGAGGCATAAGGTGACTAATTTTAGTACTTCATTTAGAGGAGATATGATTAACAGATATCTGTTATGTCGACACTCATGATAAAGAAGATTTTTCAAAACAAATTAAACGAAAAATATGTTCCAAAAATTTCACTGCTAGCCAGATTTGAACCGACACCTCCTCCATTCATGAGAGGTACTTCAACCAATTCAGCTATCGCAGCAAGCAAGTGAAAATTTTGGAACTTGCATTTGATCAACCGAATGGGAGGTTAACCTAACTTCGATGTTTTTAAATGTGTTTTTTGGCCAGTAGATTTTAGATAATTGTTCTATTTTTATGCCTTGATATTATTATCATGTAATTCTGCGATTTTTCATCAGCTGCATTAATTATTCATAAGGTTTTATTTAAATTAATAACGTTTTTACACTGATTGCAAGAGTTATATACCCTTCGGCCAAAGCATTTGATTCAATTATTAACTAATTTGATACAGTTCTTTTTGGACCCTAAAGCCAAAAACATTCCGTCAAAGATTATTTTAAAATTTTGATTTTGAGGAAAAATATAATCCCCTTTTGAATTTTTTATTTTACTGTCGTTAAATGATAATTAAAACTTCTTAAAATATTCAAAATTATTCAATTGCAGATTCGTCGTAAAGAAGTTTCCATTTTTCTTCGTCAATAATTAGAAACCATCTGTTGAACTCTCTAAGCGAAAACAAAAATTAAAAATAATTTTTACTAGACAATTAAATGGTCCAAATAGAAATATTTTTATTTTCAGGATTTCCGTCTGCAGGACAAATCAATTGCCTCTGAGCATTGAAAGTTGATAAAGATTCAATAATTTGCCCTTCTTCATATAGAAATAAAATATATTTATGCCCGAAATTCAATAAAATATGTTTTTACTCATTAATGGTAATATTATTTTCATAAATCAAGTTAGATTTATCAACTAAATTTCGAGTTAAATTTTTGAATTTGTTGATATCGAAGCTTAATTTACTATCATAAATTACTAAATCGCGTTACGCGAAACTATGCTTTCTTACTATGATTGGACAAATGTTAATTTAATTAGCTATATAATAATACTAATGATAACTTCTACCTCCAAGATGCATAATGCATGCTGAAAGATTTTATCTCGGCTAGCACAAGCAGAAATTTTCAGATTGCATTTATGACTTTTTCCTTGTGTACAATAAAATCCCGTGACTTATATTCTACTTTCAATCTGTTTTCCTTGTTAGCGTTAAAAGCAGGGTACATAAATATCCTCTCTCTTGGAATACATGCCAGAAAGATGAAAAAATAATTATATCGTACATTAGAGCTGAATTGAAACGTGAAAAGTTTGATTGAAAAATGTTCCAAGAAAATAGAGAGGAAGTTTTTCTCGAAGGCTTTTTTTTGTTGGAAACCCATATTTTTTCAAAGTTGGACGTTGATTAACAAACCAATTTTCATTTTAGGAAAGAGAAACTTGCTCCCGAGAGACTACAATGCTGAATTGAGGCGTGAAAAGTTTGATTAAAAAAAGTTATCCAGTTCGAAGAAAATGAAAAGTGTACTTCTGGGGTTAAGATTTGTAATGTATTCGAATCTAAATTCTCCAATTTGATTGTAACTAGGTGTACCGTCATTCGATGAGAGTAAAAAGTTCTTCATAGTTTTCTGTTTATTTCCCTTAATTGAAAGCCATCTGTCATAGACGTTTTTATTAGCCTACTGTGAATAAATAACCTTTATTGTACAGTTTATTAAATTATTATTACATTTTATTACTTTCCTTCTCTATTAAAATAAGAATATGAAAAAGCGACAATAAAATCCCAATTATCTAAGACCATAATTAGCTTCCTAGGTACGCCTACTCAACTGCATCATCATTTTTGACTAACCAACAATTAGAGGGCGTCTTTCACTAATTAGTTTATTTATACCTAATTCGAGTCTTTTATTAACTTCTAAGTCGGACCTCGAAGAAACCACTGTCATAGAACCTGAAATCCATCGAAAGAACTTTTCCGAATCACCAAAACGTGTCGAATTTTCCAACGATTTTTGGGTGTTAATCGACCCCTTTGAAGAAGGGGTGGGACTTTTGGAGGCGAGTTTGAAAAGTGACTTTTGGCAAATTCTGCGGTTTAGAGGAAGAGTGACTCAACACTACAAATTTCACCATATGTCATCCGTTCTTGGAGAAACTGGATAAGACAAAGGCAATAGTTGCTGAAGTTGTCGGCACTCACTGGACAATTAGTGTGGAGGAGTTGGGAGTGAAGTCGCACCGGTAAGGGTAGCAAGGGGTGTGGTTGTAATTTACGAAGTAGTCTTTCGACCTCACCAACTCTCAGCATTCGATACGCCTAGAAATATCATTACATCACCCATATGTCGCTTCCGTTTGAAAAATTAACTGTCAGGAAAAGAAGGTAAACTCATCTTGAATACCCTTGAAGCGTCACCGGGCAAAAGGGCATAAGTGCCGAAATGCGAATTGTATAGGAGACACTAAAAAAATGTCTTACTTTAACGCATTAAATTTTTTTTTAACAAAAATGTACTTTCGAGCAACTACTCAGTTGTATCGGACCGTGAAAGGAATATCTTAAAAGAAGCACCCATCTCCGAGCAATCTTATGTCTAAGGAACGGCGCCTTCCAAAAAACGCCGATTTTGACCGAGGAAGAGTTGCGTAACTTCTTTATTTTCAATTTTAAACAAAGTACTTCTGAACTATTACTTAGCTCTATTGACTCGCGAAAGGAGGGCTTAAAAAAGAGCAAACATCTGCGATAAAAACCGTAAAAAGAAACGACACGTCCCAAAAAGCGCCGATTTTGACACAGCAGGAGTTCCATGAATTTATTATTTATTTATTTGAGAAAACTAGACATTATTATCTAGATATTACTTACGCCCTTTTCCTCGGCGACCCTCCACTTGTTTAATCTTCAAATTCTAAATTTGATAATGTCAAAATGAAACATTCATAATCTTATTCCACACATGGATGAACATGCCGCTCTAGTATGTCTGTTGAGGGAGAAGAAAGTTGCCATTCACAACCCACGAGCTTCAAACCAATCTCCGCGCATGCGCACATAGCAAATTCTAATCATTTCTTCCCTAGATATCAGGTTGAAAAAACTTTCTCCCCGCTAAGGAGACAACTAATTACAAGAATCAGCGCCATCGGACGGGATAAAAAGTTAACTAGTGATAAACTGTCGGTAATAAAAATTGATGCGCATGTGCGAAGATTGCTTCGACGCTCGTGGGTTGTGAACGTCAACTTTTTTTTCGTTCTACAGACATGAAAGTGACATTTTCATACATATGTGAAATAAAATATTGTGTGCTACGCGGAAGGAATTGGTCTTTACTAACTTCAATAAAGACCAACACAATATACTACTAACAACTGTTCTGGAACAAAATTGGATCAAACTGATTTTTGCTTTCCTGAGTTACTAATTTGCCTCATAACATTCCTTCTTTTCTTATTTTTTTTTTGAAAATTTGATTATTTGGGATAAATATTGAATGTGAAAATATATTTGATAATAAAGGCGTCTCTAATTTGGAAGCATATGAATCACAAATTGTTAACATAACAAAATATTTAAAAATTACCTTACAATATTTTCTATTCAATGAGAGCTGTTATTCTTGCCTATATTCAGGTTTTCCTTATTGTCACAAGGTGCTTTAAATTCCTCATTCCATTTTTAATCAGCGTCACTTACCAGTGAGATGTATCCTAAAGCACTTCATTTCTTTACTTTACTTCTGGTGGGTTTCGTCACGGGAGTATTATTTTTTATAATAATTTTGCATATTCATCTTTGCTTTTACAACTTCATAGATGGATGACTGATTCATTCCGAAATCAAGATTTTTGAAAAGTACGAGTAAGTTGCACACTTATTACACATATTATTATTTTGAAGTGCTGAATTTTTTTGAAAATGAATTATTTACTTGATAGTCGATAGCTCCTTTTATTGGTGTCTAGGCACACAGAAAACATTTGTTCTACGATTACCGAATTTCGGTGAACCTAGACACAGCCTTTTTAGAAATCAGCCAATTTAATTGAGAAGTATTTTTGTTGGATTCAATTTTCAGTATTCTTATTCACAAGCATAATATAGTATACAAACTAACAATAATAAGTACAATAAAATATTTTTTTAATTATAGAGCAATTCCATTTCAAATCCTGCAGAGAGATCCAGCTTAGGGAGTAAGAATAATCTGATATTTGGTCTATAGTAAAAATAAAGGATCATTTATTTTACAGTTTGATCGGAAAAAAGTTTTTTTATTTGTTACAATCATTCGAAGATTACCTAAAAATTCTCCAAATTTGACTAAAATTTATTTCAAAATGCAGTTTTTTCCGAACAAGCGTTGGTATTTGGGATTTTATTTTTTAGACGTGGGGATTCTTGCTCTTTCAATTGATACGAAAAAAAATAAAATTTAAAAAATGACAAAATGGCGGCTGTTTTTTATCAAATTATTGAAAGCGGATTTTCCCAAAAACTCCACTTTTCAAAATTTGTATTCTTTTTGAGAAATAAATGGTAATATGTAATACACATCTCTTGAAATCTGCTTTTGGTAAACTACTGCTTCACATAGAAAAAAATTACGTTTCAAAAATAAAATTTTCGCATTTTTCTTGGAAACAACGTAAGGTATAAAAAAATGTTCAGATAAAAGTTTGCACATTCAGAAAAGTTCCACAAAAAATACCTGTTGCTCTTTTGTGATGTCTTTCATCGTTTGAGAGAAAACATAAAAAATTGTATTGAAATAAAAAGAAATTTTCCCGGCTTCCAAAATGGTTAAGTCCCCGTAAAACTAATAATAATTTTGAAAACACAAAAGAGCAAGAGGTATTTTTATAGAAATTTTCTAGATGTGCAAACTTTTATACGATTTTTTTTATCTTTCGTTTTTTCCAAGAAAAATGCGACAATTCGATTTTTCAAAATAATTTTTTTCAATGTGAAGTAGTAGTTTACCAAGAGCAAAACTCAGGAGATATGAGGCGCGTATAACCATCTATTTCTCTAAAAAAAAATCAGCTGGGGTTTTTGGGAAAATCCACTTTCAAGAATTTTGGAAAAACAACCGCTATTTTGCCATTTTTTTTTTAATTTTCAATTTTTTGTTATCAGTTGAAGGAGCAATATTTCCCACGTTGAGTAAATAAGAAAATCTTGAATACCTAAGCTCGTTCGCAAGTTCTGACCTTCAAACAGATTAAATCAAGAAAAAAATGTATTTATTTATTTGATACACAAGGTTTTTGGTCATTCTTCGAATGTTCAACGTTTCCTTTGAAATCTTGAACGTTTTATTTTTAAAATTTGAAATCTCAAACATTTAAAATTGCAATATAATATAAATCCGGAAATTTGTCATGCTAAATTTCTGGATGATCCCTTATGGTCATCCTAAAATCCTTTGATCTCCTCACTCTTGAATTAATAGGCGTGAAAATTCATTTCTCTCTCCGTAGTGCTTTTTTGAATTATTAACCCACGAAATAAAATTATAGCAGTTGCATTTGTCACGCTCAGGAGATAAATTTCAAAAAGGGTAATGAAGTTCTCAGGAAAAAATTCATTTTGTAGATACCATAGGATTATAGATTCTGTGGTGATCGATTCGTCGTAGGTGAACTTTGGAGGCGCAACCATTATATTAGACACGCACTCATGGGGAGTCCTCGGGCCATAGGCCAGAGACTCCCTGTGGCTCTCTGCAAATAAATTTCGCAACCCCATAAATAATTAATAGATTCGTTATGAGAGCTCGTGTAAATCATCGACTGACATTCGTTTGGTTGAGAGTCAACATCAATTCTGAACTTCATCGCCCCGCTGAGACGCTTCAAAAATCGTAAATAAAAAGTCATCGACAACATTTTTCTGATATTTTGACATCAAAGAAGATTTCTTTTCAATGAACTACATTTTCTCCAAATATAACTGCATTTAGTATCCTTTATATATAAAAATTTCGCTTCATATAAATTGATAACTATTAAATAAAGCAGGCTCAGAATTTCAAGATCTCGAATTTTAGAGTTTTCTTCCTGGTCAATCGTTTATTCTTTTTTCAGTTGAGTAAGGAGACGAAATCCTATAAATAAATTATGAGAACTTAGAGATTTTGCTCCTTATTACTCAGCTTCTCTATCTTATTTTCCTTCAAGTTTCTGTTTGGCCCTTGTCAACATTTATTAACTTAGGATGCGTAAAACACGAAATACAAAATAGCTTCAGTTAGAGCTGCAAATCTCAGAAATTCTGACATACTCGTAAATATAAAAAAGATGAACGTTGAAAGTTCAGGAGATTTTTCCATATATTCTTCTTGCTTTCCTCAAAGAAAAAACTTGATTCGAGCAAGATATGCTATAATGATTCGCTCAGAATTCGAAAAAACTGGTTGAATAAAATAATTATATGCTCAATTATAACATGATTAAATACCACGACCAATTTAATCAGAACGAATTATCGAACAACGAGGATACATTCTGAATGCGACCCTGCCGTTTGATCCTGGTATTTCTGGAACGACACGCCAATCATCTTGGGCAGATGTCGAACGCGATCAGCGACATTCCGCGGCATACAAGTCGGCGATGATTTGCTGTCATTGGTACTGTCTTTGAATCATTTGGTCGCATCAAAATTCTTGCCAGGATTCCATTTCTCGTCACGTAACCGCAGGAGTTGACCTCCTTATACAATGTATCATAAATAAAAATCCTGGATTGGCCACCATTGGATCACCATCCACTATCTCAAGAAAAATGTTTATTCAACAACATCGTTTGGTTAATTCGTTATTTTATTCATTCCTTTTATTCATTTGAAAGAGCATAAGCCTAACAATTTATTAGACCAGTTAAAGGGCTGCCAAGTTATCTTAAGGACTAAATAATCGCCATGCGAACATATATACGTCTAGCCGTGGGCATCAACAATGTTTTAATCGAAACTTATCAATAATTTTAAGAATTTTAAGAATTGAAGTGTAAAATATAATCATGAGCATTTTTTTTTTGTGGATGACACCACCCTACACTTTTCTGGATCAATAGGAAGCAAGTAATCATTATACACCACGTGTTTAATTTGTCCAGGCTAGCCTATAGAATTTCACAGGAATTGACACTAGAAATAGGATAATATAAATTTAATATCATCATTATGGATTAAGTAGTAACAAAGTAAGCCTATGAAGATATTATTCACAAATATAATGAACAATAACGGGCCAAGATTTGAACCTTAAGTTACTCCTGATATAGGCCAAAATTTGCGAGATGAGTGCCCATTATATTCAATTTCATTTTGTCGTTCAGACTTCAGACAGATAGGATCTCAATAAAGTTTTTACAGAGCGTGGCAAATCCATGCATAAATTTTACTAATTAAGATATTATGATCAATCTATGAAATGCTTTTCCTAAGTCAATATATACGATATCTACCTGATCGTAAATATCGAAAAGAACATGTACATGCTGAGTAAATAACAAAAGATTGATAGCAACTAATCTGCGTGGTAAAGAGCCATGTCGATAGCCAGATAAATTACTGTGTATCGCATTAAATATTATTCTATGAATGCATCTCTCGAAATTTTTAGAAAAGTTATTGACAATTGAAATAGGTTTGTAATTTTTTACATCAGATGCATATCAGCCCTTTACGATAGGACATATTTTTGTAGTTTTCCAAATACTTGGAAGAGTTCCAGATTTTAGTGCAAAGTTAAAGATTATTGTAAGCGATGTAACAAGAATACTAGAAAATTTCTTAATAAGTGAAGAAAGAACAGAGTCTAATCCTGCTGTTTAGCTGGAAGTTAATTTATCACTATGGATACATCATTTTCAGAGATCAATGAAGACTCGCCCATTAATTTATGTTTAGTATTTATGTTTGACTTATTAGTTAGACTACTTGGATTTATATAAATACTCTGAAAATATTCAGCAAAGGTATTGTTGTTTAAGCCTATTTACAAAACCCAAAAAAAAAGATGATGCTGTGATAATCTGCTCAGCATTACTTGTGTGGTTGTTGTAAGCAATGTTAATCAGCTTTTTTGTTATTTTCCTTATTTCTTCATATTGGTAAAGGTAGTATTATAGTTTCGTGTTTCTTGTATTTTTCTTTATATTTAATCTTTCAATTAGTATTAATAATTATTTCACTTGCATACCAGAGAGGATACCTATTACTCATCTTGTTAACGTTATAAATTAGGATGGATTTATCAAATTCATAATAAAGCATATCATAAAATTGCAAGCAAACCTTATCAATAGCCTTACTATACAGTTTGAGAGTGTTGTCCAGTCAACATCAAATAAATCAATACACAATGATGAAAGTTACGTTTGAAGTTATATCTCAGTGATTCATTATTTCTAACAATATTTGTGTAAGACTTATTAGAGAGCAAGTAAACTGTCAAGTTTACTGCAGGGTGATACAGGTCCTCCGAAAAAATTGAAACAAAGCATCTACTTACACTATTATACAGCAAGTTAAAAGAAAATTAAGTCTAAGTACCTGCTATTGCAGTTATTGACATTATTATATTGTCGTAGTTCATAAGTGTTGCATAAAAGAGACAAAATGACTGCTTTATTATCAAAGATTCCATCACAACAAAATGCTTTGAAATTGGGAATAATAGGATCCTCATATTTCCCGACAAGAGAGTTTATAAAATTGTCAAAAACGTCAACTGCTATACCAGATGGAACAAAAATTACTAGTACATATTATAAAAACAGCTGCGGAAGTATAATATTTTGCACCTGCAGCATTAATTTGAGGCGTTGTCTGAAATATTGAGGTTAGATCTAATTTAATGTTTGGAAATTTATTATTAAGAGCAATCAGTACCCCGCTCCCAGATCTATCAACACGATCATTTCTGTATGTGTCAAATCTTTCAGAAGAGGGAAATTCAGAAGTGAAAACAGATTGCTTCAGCCAAGTCTCAGATAACGCCACGATATCAAATTCGTATACATTTTTTGCTGTAATTAAGTAATTGCATTTAGTATTGATGCAACAAACATTTTGATAATATATACTTAAAGTCGTTACATTGTGGTTACGTAGGATGAAGTTGGTGTCGGTTTCAATTACTTCACAGTTTCTGGAGTGGCGTCCCTGTGTATAATCTGAAGATCTTTTTCCCCTATTAGATTTCGATCCTGAAGGATTATTCTCAGTTTCTGGTACTGCTCTTGCTGCATTGAAGTACAGACTAAGAACATTTGTAAGTTTTTGCTTATGGGTGGTGGCTTGGTTTTGTTTTTCATCCTGATGAATGCTCTATTATTGAAACTGTTTGTTCCCACTGGAATAGTATTTTTATTGGACGAGTTATTTCTTTAGATTTTTCCCCGATTCTGTGATCTCGGGTGAAGATTATTGACGACGCAGGAGTAAGAGTTTGAAAAAGTTCATTAATTATTATACTGTCAGAACTTTTTGGAGAAGCATTAGGGTCGTTAGATTCATATAATCTGAGGATTAGAAGATTCCTTTTATGTCTAGATCTTTGACTTATCTCCTTAGTGCTTGCTCCAATACACAATACCAAAAAATGTTGGGTCAACCAAAGATTTTTTTCAAAGAGCTGACATAGAAGACGCTATGCTTCGATATCTTCTTGGAATTTCTGAAAGGCTGAGGTGAGTACTGTTTCTGTAAAGAAGATAAAACTCGCAAGTTGACTGCATGAATATCGACTAGCTTTTCAGACCAGTCGCCTCGGATCGATAAAGAAAATCGTCAGCAACTATAGTCTGCATAAATAAGTCTTGGGTACGAAAGGACTTTGTTCAAACTAACTGGAAATGATTCTTTAAGAACTCACAATCACATATTGGGATCGGTTTTTCGAATGGTTTGTTATCTATGTTCTGAAACACGTGGATGCACAAAATAGTGTTGTATATACTTATAACTCTTCAAGAATTGAGCGAGAAACATGTTTATGGGTGAGAACTGGAAGTGGATGTTGCTGCAAAAATGGACATGCTGCTTCACTGGCCGTGAGAGAAATAGCTGAAGGATTCCCTGAGGAATAAGGATTTTACCTCAATTAGTTTCAACTGCACTTCTACTTATTTTATAAATTACTCATTTTATATTAAATTATTAATTTGTATCACACTCAAGTTTTTAATTAAACAAAGGAATGGGTGTCTCATCAAGACGACTAAATCTTCTCTTACTTAATTCATTTAAGGATTAGACATATCATATGAATTTGAATTCTTTTTTTTTCTTCAAGTTATTTGCGGTTCTAGAAAGATAAAATATTGGATTATAAGATATATTCTTGTTTAATCAAAAAAATATATTTCTTTAGAGATAGGTACCCACATCACTTTGTTCTGGATTCTAGAAAAATCATGATTAGTTGTTTTTCCGAGAATGTTAAAAAGTATTTGAAAAGCTGTATAAATAAGAATTTATTTGAGAGAATAAATTAGTTTTGCCTAAGATGCTTTAAAAATATAAAATGTATTCAAAAGCTTTTTAATATCCGTTATTTAAAAGTTGAATAAATATTGGCACAAAAATCTATTCTCTTTAAGCTTGGATAAGTGATTTATTCGCCCTGCACCTGAAGAAGGGAAACCGGTCATTCTTGCACGCATCCTAATTTGGAAAGAAAGACCCGAAGAAGGACTATTATATTTTTATCTTCTACTTCACCTTTCATTTAAATTTTCTGATAACTCGTTAAAGAAATGTTAATAAAATATACGTAGGTGAGACTCTGTGATAGAAGGGAATATTAGTAGTACAAATCTTAATACAGTCAGGCATAGACATGGTATAAGGTTTAAATATTAATACAGAGAAGAGTTTTATAATAAATGTTAAGAATATATAAATATTCAATTTAATTTCAAAATATGCATAATTTATAAATATATAAACAAATCGCATCTTGAATGTTTCGCAAAAAAAAAATCAGAAAAGAAGATTTTATTATTGACCAATTCCATTTCAAATGAGGCAATTTATACCAGCATAATCTTCAGTAATCCTACTGTTCAAAAGGGCATTGCGCGTTAATTTCTTTAACAAAAAAATTAAATATTGATGCTGCCCGTTGCTCTAGGATACTAATCAATTTCATAGAGAAATAAACAACGAAAAAAATCTACTTTCTTTCGAGAAATTGGTTTGTGTACTAAAAAAGAACACCCTATTGATGAACAACTCAATTTACGTAAAGATTTCTATTTTCATTTAAATATAGTATACAAATTTGAGTAAGGTAGCAATTTAAAGAAATGTGTTATTGGTTCGGACTATTACCTTTCTCATTTTGACAAATGGAATAATCTGAATGGACTGGTTCTAAATCAACCCACAGAAAAAGTAATATTTGTTACAAAATATAGCACCATAAAATCAATTCTTTAGCAGTACCAAATCATATTTTGCTGTTATTTTTTTTACAGATTTTTTTTCACTCATTGTTCTTTTCTACGAGATCTCGAGAACGTGTTCACCGAATTCTCAATCCCCGTTTATTCTAAGTGTATATCCAGTCCTCCTCAGACAGTTTAGCATTGAAAAGGCCGCTCCGGTGCAAGCAATAAAAACTTAAAATTGCTCTACGTACAAATGACGTGCTGTTCGAAGAGCCGAAGCACCAAAAGCATTTTTGCGGCGCGTTGAAGGCATCGATTTCAGATGCAGCGGATCGCCTGAATAAAAGGCAAGAGAACGTGGCAACATAAATATTTAAATAAACACATCAATGCAAGAAAAAATTCACCCGTTTGGCTTATACCGTCTCAAGTATAATATATTTTTCCCAATATGTTTACTTGCATGAGCACCTGTACGAAGAACAGGATTGCAAAAAGCTTCTGATAAGCTCTCCATCTTCAACCTCGATTCACAATGTATACAAAACTGTCAGTCATTGCTTATCTCTACCAGTTTGTGCTGATATAAAAAACCTTCTTTTTCTTGGAATATATTTACAAGTCAGCTATCATTTATCAATTTTCTTACTTTCTACAAGGTCGACAATTCCTCTCCATGAAGATATTCCCTGCTGAGCGGGTTGCGAAAGCTTGAAACATTTCTCAAAGGAGGTCAATAATGTTTTTGTCGATGTTTTTGGGTTCAGAAAAAAAATTCATTTTGAGAAAATGACAGCTCAAAGACGTGTGATTCTTTTTGCGCCAAAAATGTCTACTTATGAATAAAATTCAGTGAAGAAATTGCTCAGATTAAACAATTTTAAAAGGAGTTCTAAAATGGTCATTTTGTGTATGTAGGAAATAGAGAACATGTTATATGACTTCTTTCAAAATTGTTTAATCTGAAAAAAAATTTCAATAAATTTCTCAAAATAAATAATTTTACTTTTCTGAGCCTAAAAAATTGACCCACCTCCTTTGCTGTGGGACCTAAAATAAATGACAGGTGAAAATTGTATGATATTTGAAGGCATTTACCTTATTCATTTATTAAATGTTTATTAAATTTAATCAATGGGTTAACCACTAGCAATTTTAATTCAAGGAAAATCAAAGGCTTCGATGGAGTTACAAAGAACTCAAGGATAATCGAAAGAATTGGAGTAAATTCAGCAGTCAAGGTAAATTCAAAAGATTACAAGCGAGTTTGGAAGAATTTATAGGAATTCAAAAGAAGACAAGGTTAATTCAAATTCAAGAAAATTTGAGGTAACTTAAAATAATTCAAAGTGAATTTTAAAAATTATAAAAAAGAATTCAGCTAAAACAGGTGTACGCTCAGACCAACCAATGCCCAGATTTGGCAAACTAAAATAGTTGAACCCAAGTTGAGCAATCTGTTTTCTTTCCATTTAAGGAAAAAAGATTTACATCTGAATAAAAATAAAAATTTCAATTAGGAAACAAGATTTAATTGCAAATTTTAAAAAGCTGTTCTTAGTTTTAATAGAATTTTCCTGTATATATGCGAATTGTGTAGTGTATTCTAGTATAGGCTCAGGAAAAACTCGTATCTTTTCTTTCTTTTCCACAAGTGAGCATCAAAATTCGCATTCACGTCCATCTTAAGGAAACAAATTTCAATTTTAACACACGCAAAAAGTTATTTCTGAAATTATATACATATTATTAAGTAGTAAATTGTACCTACTTTCTTTTTATTCCTCAGAATATCCGATTGACAGAAAATTACACAAGTCAAGCATAAAATGGTGCGACCGACTTGCTGACAGCTGATTGACTATAGAACCGTAGGAGAACGATAGGTTTACGCATCGGAGTTTGCGCAGAGCGTTTGGGCTGGAGCAGCCAATAGAAGTTTGGCGGGCGATTTGAAACAATAAAATAATAAATCTTTTTTGCCGGCATTTACTAAAATACAATTTGTGTATTTTTGTATTTTAAAGTAACTTCCTGACATTTCTGTACATCTTTGAGATTATTAATTTCAATGTGTAATTATATATTACCTGATTCTACATTTGCAGCATCTGCTAAATCTGAATCCTGTTCTACGTGATTTTCTATTCAAAAAATTCTTCATTTAATTTTAAAGAGATCTGTCTGGGCAAAGATTTGAATTTTTGTTTGTTAAAACATTTATGTTATTGCAAATAGAGAAAAATGTTGATTATTTCATTTTTTTATCTTCTTATAATATTTTAATAAACCGTTTAGCACTGAAAAGTTTTATTATGGGACCCTTATCACCTGCGTAAAATTTTAAAAGGATCGATTAATATCCTGAAGTTCCGCGGGGCAAAAGTAAGTTTGAAAAATTCTCAATTCTCAGGGATTTGAAAAAATTGCTAATATTAATTTTCTTCGTAATCTACATAACATGCCAAATTTTTAAAAATCTTATAAGATTTCAATATTTTCAGATTTTCTAGGACAAAATCTCATTTTTTCAGACCTCAAAAAACTAAAATAACAATACTTCAGAAATTAATTCAGCATCTGACTATTTAAATTGCTAAAATCTTCACATTTTTCTTTAAATAGTATATTATGAGTCCGACAAAGTTTGAGAAGCTTTTAAATATTATTTCATTTTTTTGAGGTTTATATAAAAGAGATTTTTCGCGAAAAACTGAAAATATTGGAAACTTATAAGATTTCTTAAAATTGGTTATATTATGCAGAATACGAAAAAAAATAACATTAGGGATTTTTGCAAAAGTCTAAAAATTGCTAATTTTTAAAACTTTTTTTTTACTCCGCGTAACCTCAGGATATTCATCGAGCTATTTCAAATTTCACACAGGTTATAAGGGACCCAAAATGAAACTTTTCAGTGCTAGGCTGTTCTTGATTTCCAATTTTATTTTTTTTTCGACCCACCCTAATACTTGGTATCGCTTCGATTTAATGCACGGGGCCGTTTGGAACACAACAAATTTGTCAGTTGTGAAGTTAATCGTTATACACCAATTAAATTAACAAATAATCAACATTTTGAATTTTTGTAATTAAATTATGAATTTTTGTTTGCAAACTATATTTAATTTTATATACAAATTTTATTAAAAATTCCACAGCATAGACATTTATAAGTGGCAAGAAATTTTTTTTCTCCCAATTCGCTTCAAATCATTTTACCAGTTATGCATTATACTAAAAATTTGTGATTCGACATTTCATCTTAATTTTATAAACAAATTATGTAAATAAATGCCGAGTGTGGACATCTTAAGGCAGAAAGAAATCGTATTACCTCCTCATTTTCCTCAAATCACGTTGCCAGTGATACTTTGTGATGAAAGTTGGTGGTTTGATATCATTTTAAATTTTTTAAACAAATTGCCATTGCCGGAAAAAGGCAAATGGAAATTTCTTTCCCTTAATTGTCCTTAAATTATTTTGCCAATGATATCTAGTGTAATCAAAAATCAAAGGATTTGAAGAAGGTGGGGTGTGACACTTCAAAATGTTATACCTAGGGGCGCATTTTTCCTTAAACCGGCACTGCTAAAAATATTATATTTTTACATATTATAATAAGACCTTTTGACAGCTTTATTAAGAAAAAACGTTCGCTTTCATCACAAATGAGCCGTAAAAGCGGGTAGTTTCAAAGTCTATTTTTGATTTGTGAACTTTTTAGATGTTTCTGTTTTAGTACACACGAAATTTTCATATGAATGTAGATTTCATTTCAATTTTTAAGAAAAATTTAATTAAATATTGTTTCTATTTAAATTTTAGTCTTGTAGTACGTATAATAATGATTAAATTTCCGTCCCATCGTCATCAGCACTCGAAATTTCTTGATATGTTTCCTTCATTCTAGCTCCAATCGCTCGATACTTTTTAACCCGTAGTCGTAATTTAAATTGAACCCGTGGACGGAATTGAAATTGAGTTCAAAGTAATTCGAGAAAACACAAGGTTAACTCAAATTCGAGAGAATTTAAGGCACTTCAAGATAATTCGAAGTAAATTTAAAGAAATAAAAAAGAATTCAGCTGAAATAGGTGTACATCTGAATTTAGTGAACCAATCTATTCAGATTATTAATTCTTTACAAGTGTCTCCAAAATGCTTTTCGTTAAAATATGAGAATTTCTTAGATGTATTGGTTTAGACATTTCGTAGTTAGTATATGGCGCGCCTTCAAACAGTGTACATCTCGCTTTGGTCTCCGTATTCCGGAAAAAATGTATTGTTGTTAAGCATTTGTTATTTTTACACTTTAATGTCTGTGCTTTCCCTAATTTTTTATCACTAGGGAAAAGGATTTCGTATAAATTTCTGGATTGAAAATG